>PVJA010024131.1:0-18364 GCA_004027025.1 Myocastor coypus
ATATACTGTTGCCTTTATTAGGATGGACATGTGATGAAAGATAAATGTAGTCATTAAAAAGAATAGTAACCAAATAAGTGGGCAAAATAGCACTATGTGGAAAATGAGTACTGCTTATACGAAACTTTTCTATCTTAAGATTCAATAACGTCAGGATAAAAGGTTCTTTTAAGAAATGAGAAACAAGTTCTTCCATTATGGCATCCATAAATGGTTCTCTAGGTGACCTAAAAACTCCACAGCTTTAAATATTTGACTAATAGTATACCTTGAAGTCTGTGTTGTTTACATGTTCAAAAACCAAGGCGGGGGTTCGTGACTAGGGGAAAGAAAACAAACACAAACATTAGTAATGGAACTGGCAAGTTTAGCAGGCACGTTTGCAGATGCTGTGTGGTGAATTTGGCAGGCCTTGCCTCAGTAGTAAGAAACCCTCTATTGCTAGAAGCCCTCCCCATTCTGATCACCACCACTTAGGTCATTTTAAGAATGGATTTCAAACAGAAGACATGGAGCTGAAGTCTCACCAGGCTCTAGGCAGCCCGACAATGCGCCCATCGCCCATCAGCATCGGACCTGAGTTTGCAAAATGGATTAAGACATTTCAGTTTCCAGTGCTATCAGTCTCTTAGCCTAGAAGAATAAGAAATAGTCTGTGGGTCTCTTTGAAAGAAAGACCTAAGCTAGTTAAAATGGTATACTGGATTAAGCACTTATAAAGGAGGACTTAATGCTGAGGGTGGGGAGGAAAGCAAAAGGCCAGTTGTGCTCTGGGTCCAACACCACCTCAGGCCTGGTGGGCCTTGCTACTGCCTATGATACTCACCACAGGATCTTTTACAATGTCTGCCAATGTGATGATGTTGGGTCCTCCTCTCAAATTCTCCAAAATCTTTATTTCACGCTTGATTTTCTTCTTTTTTACTGGCTGAAAGGATACAAAGGCATTTGTAAAAAGCAATTTCAGGACATTCAAACAGGTAGTGTAACAGATGAAGGCATCAAACACCTCTCTGGTATATCATAAAAGAACTCACAATTTGTAACAAATACAATGAAAAAATGAATCATTTTCTTCCTAAGTTAATGCTATAGGAGGGCTGGGGAGATAGCTTGGTGGTCTAAGCGCTTGCCTGGCAAGTAAGTGCAAGGACCCGAGTTTGATCTGGTACTGCATGCAGTGTTGGCCCCAACTTGGCCTGGAAACCAGGCATAGTGGTGCATGCCTATAATCCCAGCACTGGGGAGGCTGAGACAGGAGGATCACTACAGAAGCTATCCCAGCTACACTGCGTCTGAACCCCACAGCAAGACCCTGTATCAAATATATAAAACAAAACAACAAAACATTTATATATGTGTGTAAAAATGTTGTAGGTGAAGGAAATCAAGTCAGACCTTGAACTTGAGATCCTACTGCCTCAGCTTCCTAGAGTGCTGGGACTCGGTATGTACTACTATATCCAGCTAACCTATAGTTTCCTTACCCTTGCTCCTGTTAGAATTTTGCACACTGGCTGAAAAGTAAGGGGGTCAGTTTTCTTTTTTTTGCAGTGCAATATTACTTGATTATGCAAAAAGAATGAGGCTGACACAGCTATGACAGAAGAACCTCCAGATCACGACACTGAGCAACAGCCACTAGACACGACAGGCCACATGGTAGGTGATCCTACAGAGAACGTCACAGGGACAGGAAGTTAGTGGTGGCTTCCAGGTTCAGGGCTCCCCTGGCAGCCACCACTGCTCAGGGCTCCACAGAGGTGATGGCCACACACTGGATGTACTCAATGCCGTGGAGTCACGCACTGAGAATGGCTCTGCATCATGTTAGCTGCACCTCCGCTCTTCCAGGCCACCTCGGGTCCATCAGTGAGCACTTAGCCTTGGGCAAGAACTGCCTGAACTTGGACAGCAGGTCCTCCTGACCAAGGAAGATGTTGGCCACCTCCGTGAAGACTTCCTCCTCTGACATGCCATGGAACAGACGGCTCTTGGTGTGCAGCTGTTCCTTCTGGTACGTGTGCAGGATCTCCAGGAAGGACCTGTAGACCTCTGGATGGTCCAGGAAGCGGGTCTTGATCTTGTTCACATAGCTGATGGCGTTGAACTCCACAGAATCCAACTCCAGCCATGCCTGGGTCTTGTCCTCTTTGTATGGTGCTTGAGGCTTCAAGTCCTCCACACCATTGCCATGGCCATGTACATTCTCTTGGCTCATCAGAGGTGACTGTATGTTTATCTTCCCGTTCTCAGGAATGTCGATTCTGTATCCAAGAGGAAGGAAGGCGTTGAATCCCACAATGAGGTCAGGGTGCTCGTGGAAGAGCTGGGACACTCATCTGATGACTCCAGGGGTGTCAACGCTCTGTCTCTTGAACTCCTTCATGACATCCAGGAAGCCGTTGTAGGTGGTGGGGTCACTGCTGAAGCAGATCTTCATCTGGTCCAGGTAGGTGAGGGCATCCTCCACATGCACCGGAAGCTTCTCGTGACCCCCAGAGCCCAAGCAACCCCAGCGGGCGCTGCCGAGCCCACAGCCCACAGCACCCCTGCCACCAGCATGTGCCATGTTAGAAGTGAAGCCATGGTGACCCCGCCCCAAGGGGGGGTCAGTTTTCTTTCCTTGCTTTGAATATTCAGATCTTTCTGATTACTAGCCTATGAGTGATCTTTTCTTCCTCTAGAGACTAACCCATCAACACACTTCTTTTTTTTTTTGTTGGTACTGGGGATCAAACTTAGGACCTTGCGTTTGCCAGGCAGATGGTTATTCCACGGAGATATCTCTCTGAGCATCCACTCCTATTTTCAACTAAGTTGCTACTTCCCAAAAGCTGGCTTATGGCGAAAGGCTTATAAAATGTATTTACATAATCTAATCTATAAATTTATAAAGGTGGATCATTACAGACTAGGTAGGTGATTTACACTCTAATGTGATCACTACAACTTTTCTTACTAGATGAACAGGGAGAGATGAAAAATTTTAAAATTTTAAATACAGTTTATGACAACTTTACTTATACTACATACATTGCTTACTGTATACTTGTAATATATAGTACAGTTAGGAAAACGGCTAAAAAAAATCTAAATCACCTTTCCCTTAAAAAAAAACAAACAAGCCGGGCATGGTGGCACACGCCTGTAATCCCAGCACTCAGGACGCTGAGGCAGGAGGATCGGTGCGAGTTTGAGACCAGCCTGGGTTACAAAAGTGAGCTCAAGGCCAGTCTGAACTGATAGTGAGACCCTGTCTCAAAAAGACAAAAAGACAAACAAACAAACAAACCCAGTATGTTCCCACCTATCTAGAGGATATATATATATATATATATGTATATATATATATATAATTTTTTTTTTTTGCAGGACCAGCGTTCAAACTCACGACCTTGCACTTGCCAGGCAGGCACTTGTGCCATGGAGCTATCTTCCCAGCCCCTTAGAGAATATATATTTAAGACCAGAAGGAAATATAGAGATTAGAGGTCTATGAGTTCACCAACTTAGTATCTCTTTTCAAGTTTATCACTTAAGTATGGTCACATGACACCTACGATTCAGGTATGTCCAAGTTTTTCGATTTAAGGGCAACAGTAAAGTGGACTTGTCTTGAGCCGCATATAAAAATAATATAATTAATGCACATAAGTAGTTATTATTAATAATAATGTTTTTGACATCAGGAATTGAATGAAAATCTTGCATTTGCCAGGCATACACTTATGCCACTAAGCTATATCCCCAGCTTTAGTTAATGTACTTAAGTACTATTTGTTATAGCAGTGAAAAGGCAAGTAGACTAGGTTGGATATGCCTGTTCACTCACTTATTTCTTCCTTTTCCTACTGGCATGTCCTAGAAAATGTTTTCCTCTTCTATGCTCACCAACTAAATCCTCTCATTCTACCTGAAACCACTGTGAGGAGCTTTCCCTTCTTTGTTTTAACATATTTAGTAGAGGGTATACAGGGTCTCATTATACAGATTGGACTCATAGTGATCCTTCTGTTTTCAGCCTCCCAAGCACTGGGATTATAGGTGCACATCACCACACCCAGTCTCATTCACTGTCTTAGCATGCCCCAATGGCATGCCAGAGATTGAACCTCAGTCCTTCCATCTGCCTAAGCAGGCACTTTAGTGTGCTGAGCTAACTGGCTGGCTCCCTAACTTCTGACCTCTTTTGTACTACAGACCCACTATATAAGACTTTCATATAGGTGTAAATAATATGCTATTTCATTCTATCATATACCCTTTTCATAGAATACCATCCCACAACTATACAACTTCAGTCTACAAATGTTTCCTTATAACAGTCCTGAAAAAAAATAGGTAAAAGATTACTTCATTTTCACAGATGAACTTGGATGGTTAACTGCTTTTAGAGTTTGGCTTAAAATCCAAGTATATTGGTTTCCACCTTAGTTCACTTTCTATATATAATACAAATATTAAGCTTCTTGGTTCTCAAATGGTATGAGGCATGCTAGCAAATTCACAAGGGCAGTGTGGAATATTTTAAAATTTTGAGGAATATTCACCCATCAATATTGATATTTGCCAGACATTAAGTACTATCAACAGCAACTGAACTAATACTACCTTTGAGAATAAATTTTTGTTTGATATTTGAGACAAGGTCTTGCTATGTAGTTGAGAATAGCCTTGAATTCACTATGTCACCCAAACTGGCCTCAAACTGTTGTCAATTCTACCTCAACCTGAGTGCTTGGATTATAGGAATGTGCCAATATGCCCAGCTGAGAACCTATTTTTATGAAGCTGGGTTTTCTGTAGCTGTTCTGACGAAAAGCAAGTGCTTCATTAATCAAAACAAGACAAATGTGTACTAGAACATGAGTGATGGTGTTCATACAATTCCAAGATCTAAGAAGGTATATTTACCAATAGGTATATATATTCCAACAGTAACTATTGCTACATAAAACAAAATTATTTTTCTTTTAATGTAGGTATGTAATTTCAAAAATGACTACAAAGTTTTAAAGTTATTTATTTTATTTTTTTATTTATAGAATTTTGTTTTATTTTTCTCTTGTTTTAGAACTTTTGTTTTGTTTATTTATTTTTATGACCAGCTCAGCCTGCCCTGAGGGCAGGGCTGGAGCAGCATGTGGTGCTGGGGATTGAACCGTGGTCCCTGCAGCCACCCAAGCTTTACTAAGCAGGCACTTTTAGACCACTGAGCCATCCTGCTGGGCCCTAGAAAGTTATTTAGATGTACTTACTTTCACATATTTCTTTTGGCTCAGGTATACTATAAAAAAGTGCTGTGAGTTGGAAAGATTGGAAAGTTTGGCCCCTTAAAATCAGTAGAAAAGTTTCTGTGGTAAGGAGCTCTGTATATTCTTAGTGTATATTCCTAGTATATAATAGTACGTAGTGGAACAGCACCTAAATTATAAGCTGCATGTTGGCAAACCATCAGCAAGCACTGGCCTGTTTAGTATCTTTATTTTATTTTATTTTTTTTTGTCTTTTTGAGACAGGGTCTTGCTATGCAGTTCAGGCTGGCCTTGAGCTCACTTTTGTAGCCCAGGCTGGTCTCGAACTCACAACGATCCTCCTGCCTCAGCCTCCCAAGTGCTGGGATTACAGGCGTGAGCCACCACGCCCAGGTCCGTTTAGTATCTTTAAAAAATCTTGAATCAACACTGAAAAATCAGGAATCTCATATACAAATACTTTGTTGCAAAACAGTGTGAACACTGATTTGTACTGCCATAGGGCAATCCTCAGCTCAAACTGAGAGACAGCTACCTCCTCAAAAGTTCTTTCGCATCTGCCTCAAGCCCATCACTCACTCAACGTGAGTCATTACAGCAGACTAGTTCCACTAATGGCATTTGCTTGCCTCTTAAAGCCTGTATTGTGGCTCCTCATCCCTACAAAGAAAAGTTATCTCTTATTTCCTGAAAATACATGAAAAGAAAAACATAGAATGTAACTACAAATACAGTAAATAAAGATTTTTTTTTTTTAATTTCTTTATTTATTTTCTTGTTTCAGAACCTTTATTTGTTTATTCACTCATTCTTATGGCCGGCTCAGCCCGCCCCAAGGGCAGGGCTGGCATAGCATCGGTGCCGGGGATCGAACCGCGGTCCCCGAAGCCACCCAAGCTTTCCCAAGCAGGCGCTCCAGACCACCGAGCCATCCCGCCGGGCCCCAGTAAATAAACATTAGGCAAACCAAGGAAGTGACTATACCTTTCCCCCTTTCCTCTATCACAATGTAACTATTTTTTTTGCAGTACTGGGGATTGAACTCAGGATCCTGCTCTTGCCAGGCAAGCACTTACTCTACTGAGCTATCTCCCTGGCCCTGTAACTATTCTTTTTTGTTTGCTTTGTTTTTGAGAAAGGGTCTTGCCATGTAGTGTAGGCTGGCCTTGAACTTGCTTATGTAGCCCATGTGGGCCTAAAAATTGCAGGTATTGTTTCAGCCTCCTGAATGCTGGGATTACAGGCATGTAGCACCTGAGTGGTACAATCTGTTTTTTTTTTTTTTATTTTAGCATATATAACAAAATAAAGAGGCTAAACAACCCCAAAAACATTTTTATGAGATCTATAAAAAGGTATCATTCTTATTTTCAAAATTCTGTATTCCAAATACCTCTGAAATTGTCTCTCTTTGTACTTACCTTGAGAATTTTAACAACAACTTTTTCATTATTTGTGATATTGATGGCTTCAAATACTTCACTATATTTACCCCTGCCTAGTTTTCGAACCAGTTGGTAGTCATCTTGATTTCTGTGGACAAAAAACCAAAATCAAAATGATTACAATAACATAAAGTATTTTCACTTATATGTGCATACCAAATCCTAGAAATAGAAAAAAAGTTGTCTTTCATTTATTCCTCCAATCTGCAAATTGTTTATAACTTTATTGGCAAACCACAAATAGATTGCACTAGAATTAGTTATAAACATTTGTCTCAAATAACAGACGTTGCTGCCCTGTTCTTCCTAAATCAGTGTTGGTACTTCATAGGAACTCCATAGATATTATATGAACACTTCAATTTGCATATACTTTTTTTTTTTGTTTATTTATTTTTATGGCCAGCTCAGCCTGCCCTGAGGGCAGGGCTGGCGCAGCATGTGGTGCCGGGGATCGAACCGCGGTCCCTGTAGCCACCCAAGCTTTCCTAAGCAGGCGGTTTAGACCACTGAGCCATCCTGCCGGCCCCTGCATATACTTTTGAGATACCTTTTTTTCTTTTTTTGCAGTACTGTGGATCAAACTCAGGACCTTGTACTTGCCAGGCAGTGCCTTTGCTGCCGAGCTATCTCCCTGGCCAGAAATGCCTCATTTTTAATGGGTCTCTTTTCAAGTAAATTGCTTTCAAATATATAAGCTTTGCTAAGGATCATCCATTTAATGTAGTCTGTCACCCATAATACATATCATAAACTCTAACCTTTCTTTACCCATATTTTATGCTAATAAATATTAAAGGTCATAGAGATAAAGAATAAGGGAAACGTCAACTTTCTCTTGTCTTCAACTCCAAGGACTTTGTTCTGAAGAATGAATAAACATTGCTCTTTTAATAAAGTCTAAATTCCCTTTACTCTTGAGGCAATCCAACATGTACTTTTAAATTAGCCATTATTATCTGTTCTCTAGGAGCTTAGAAAGAATCGAGCCAGAACATAACTCAATGATAGACCACTTGCCCCAGCATGCATGAGATCCTAGCTTTAAAATCAAGTAGAAAAAGAAGACAAATAAAGAGAGAATGCAAAAGGCACAAGAACAATGCATAATGTAATAATCCTAGCTGGTACGGGGCAAGAAACCTTCTTAGCTTTATTGAGTTCTTCTGCAGAGGGCATATAAAACAAGCACAAGCAAATGGAACCATGTCAAAACTTAAAGAGATATTTAGTACCATTTAAGTGAAGTGTAAAGCATTCAAAGTAAACATAGTGACTGAGATTTCTATAGTTAAACATCAGTATTAACTACAGTTCAAAGTCTGTGACTAAGAGAAGAATTGCTAGATTATGAAGAGTGACAACATTTATTGGTATTGTACCACTGGTTCTTGATGAAATCTTTAAGATACACAGTATCTTTTTACAGTACAACCCACATGAAAAATATACCCTATGGCAATTTATGGTGCCTTCAACTAGGCTAGAGATCATATGTACTTGGGTAGAAAATTTAGTATATAAAAGCTTTATCTTTGAAGTTTTGTTGTTGTTTTCAGGGAAGGGCCTACAGGGTGTTCAAGGTCTCACTACTAGAGTTGATTTGCAGTGATCTGCCTGTTCGCAGCCTCCCAAGTGTTGGGACTACAGGTATGTACCTCCACGCCCAGTCTCAACTGCTATCTCAGCGAACTTTGGAGGTGGAGCTGGCACAGCAGGCCTGGGGATTCAACCCCTGCACCTGCTTGCAGGCACTGTAATCGGCTGAGCTATTTGGCTGGCCCCATCTTTGAGTTTTCAAATTTTCTTTCGCATTTGAATGTCAAAATACTCTGATCAAGAAAAGTATGATTTGATCAAATAAATGCCACATTCAGGCAGGAAATACAAACATTCAAATGAGTTTGCACAGAGAATTAGGAGGGCAAACACAGCTGTTCTGGCAGACTATAACTGTTCAAGATGGAATTTAGGCTGAATGTCTCATGGTAAGGGCAAATGCTCAATAATTTAATTGTTTTCATCAAAAAGAGGATAGCTTTTTGGAAAACTGTTCTATCTTTCAGTATCAGGAAAATGTTTTCCAATATAAAAAACATTTTATGTAAGAATTTTGTGTGTTTGGGCTGGCCAGATAGCTCAATGGACTAAAGCACCTGCTTCAGTAGGGTGCAGTGGCTGGGTTTGATCCCCAGTGTGCTGTGTTTTCCCCACTCCCATGTTGTGCTGTAGCAGTGACTCAGACTGGGTGCTATGGTATGTGCCTGTAATCCCAGTGCTTAGGAGGCTGAAAAGAGGAGGATCACTATGAGTCCAATCTGTATAGTGAGACCCTGTCCTAAATTTATTAAAAAAAAAAAAAAAAAAGAATTTTGTGTTTTCAAAATTACCCAAGCATAAGTTTTCACTTATCTGCAATGTCCTTAGTCTGAGAGGCTGGCTGGTAGGTTAAATTTTTGTTACCAGCTCCCTTGTAGAATATATGAGAAAAATTTTTGAGATTGGAATGGTTTTTAAACGATAAATCCATCAAATTAACTTGCCTAATCAATAGTCTGCTTCCTCACTATAGTACAAAACTCATAGCTCAAAACAAAACACCAGCTGGGCTTCAATTTTAAGTTTTGGAGAAGCAGAATTGAGGTTTTACCAACATAAATTAATCAACACACCTGCATGATTCAGCCCTTTGAAGAAGTATAGTGAAATAAATGGAAACAATTACCCCCATTCCACCACATGTGACTCATAATCCCAGTACTCTCGGGGTCTGTGTGTATTAACATCTGTGTAAACTCTGGCCCTGCTTGGCACGGGTCCCGACATGTCAGACAGGTTGGCGGACAAAGTCGAACTTGATGTTTGAAGATCTGTCAAACACTATGTTCAGAGGCAGGTGGGGATAAGACTTTGTTTCAGACCTGTTTCTTTCACACTGCAAAAACAAAATGCAAAAGGCCAAGAAATTATTTAAGTGCATGGGAAGAAAGGCTCAATTTCCAAATAATACCAGTCTCAACTATATCTGACTCTACCTGTTAATCAATGACTATATCAGAACTGTATCAACTTAGTATTTCCTATTAATTTGAGGGGGAGATACATAAAAACTGGTCCTAATCACATTCTGCAAAGTAGTCTGTAACTTCTGCATGCAATTTGGATGTTCTTTGTAAGATCATCTGAAATATAAAAATGGGATTGAAGATAGGTATCTCAGCATTACCAAAACTATGCATTCTATGAAAGATATTGGCAAGAGCAGTACTTTCCTCTCAGCAGGAGTAAAGGCCAAGAGTACAAACTGTCAGTGCATGTTGAAAACATGATGAGACAAGGGATCAATAATTTGTTCTTGGGCCTGGCGGGATGGCTCAGTGGTCTAAAGCGCCTGCTTGGGAAAGCTTGGGTGGCTTCAGGGACCACGGTTCGATCCCTGGCACCACAGGCTGCACCAGCCCTGCCCTCGGGGTGGGCTGAGCTGGCCATAAAAATGAATGAATAAACAAAGGTTCTGAAACAAGAAAAAAAAATAAATAAATAAAATTTAAAAAATTCTTTAAAAAAAAATTTGAAAAAATTTGGAAAATAAATAGTAATTTTATTTACTTAATACATGAATGAGCTTATTATTAGCTGACCTAATTGTTCTGAGACATTAGTAAATTACATTTTAAGACTGAGCAGACTCGCATGTATAAACTACTGTAGGAAATTGAAAAAGTAGAAATTGAAAGGTACAATATTGTGAAAAGGGAAGACACTACTCAAAATTAAAGAAAAACTGGGATGAAAGAAAAATAAAGGAGGAAGGGAAAACACCCCCCCCCAAATACAGCTAAAATAATTGTATTGTTCATTTCTATTGGCTTATTGAAAGAACAGTTAATACTCTTTTTTTTTTTTTTTTTGATAGGGTCTTGTGATGCAGTTCAGGCTGGCCTTGAGCTCACTTTTGTAGCCAGGCTGGTCTTGAACTCATACTGATCATCCTGCCTCAGCCTCTCAAGTGTTGGGATTATAGGCGTACAACACCACACCAGGCTATTGCTTAATTTTTTAGGTATCAATTTTATATGTCTGTAACTGGTAATCTAAACAAGTACTCTGAAGACAACAATATGCAATTTAACAACCATGGTTGATTTATTTTTAATTTTATTTTCTTTAAAAAGTAAATAAATAGATAAAATAAATTATAAGACCAAGGAAAGCCTAGGTATGGTGGCCAACACTTGAATCTCAGCATGGGGGAACCGAGGCAAGAGGATTGTTTCAAGTTCGAGGCCAGCCTGGACTACAAAGTGAGTTCAAGGCCAGCCTGACCTATACAGTAAGCACTTGCCTCAAAAAGACTCCCTGCTAAAGACTGAGGGAAACCTTGTAAAATTTTAAAAATATAATTTTGATCAAATCGTATTTTTTCAAATAAGATGTTCTTGATATTCCAATCTTTTTGTCACTGTTTTCTGGAGAGACAGCTCAGTGACATAAGTGCCTGACCGGCATACACAAGGTCCCAAGTTTAACCTTTGGTATTGCAAAAAGAAAAAAAAGAAAAAAGAAAATGTACTGAGCCTTCAATTGAGGCAGACATTATCATCTATGTAGTTTTCTGGTTCAGAATCCATAACTATCCATCCAGTCATTAATAAACCCCAGACAAACAAAAATGAGGAAACTTATTATTTTTTTTTTTTTGTCTTTTTGAGACAGGGTCTCGCTATGCAGTTGAGGCTGGCCTTGAGCTCACTTTTGTAGCCCAGGCTGGTCTCGAACTCGCACCAATCCTCCTGCCTAAGCCTCCCGAGTGCTGGGATTACAGGCGTGAGCCACCACGCCCGGCTATAGGAAACTTATTTTTTAAGAAAAGGTTTTACAGTATAATTCAGAATGACCTCAGCTAGCAATACTCCTGCCTCAGCCTCCTAAATGGTAGTGGGATTAGAGCTGTGCTACTGTATCTCAACTTTAAAGGGGTTGGGGGTGAGCTTGTAGTCCTAACTTTTTAGGAGGTTGAGCCAGGAAGATCAAAAGTTGAGAGTCCATGCAGAGGTGAGATTACACAATCTATAAACATAATACTCAGAAGGCTGAGGCTGCCGGGCGTGGTGGCGCACGCCTGTAATCCCAGCACTCGGGAGGCTGAGGCAGGAGGATCGGTGCGAGTTCGAGACCAGCCAGGGCTACAAAAGTGAGTTCAAGGCCAGCCTCAGCTGCATACTGAGACCCTGTCTCAAAAAGACATAAATAAATAAATAAATAAAAACAGAAGGCTGAGGCTGAAGGATCACCTTGAGTTCACACCTAGTCTGGGGCACATAATGACCTCAAGGGCAGCATGAACAAAACAGACTCTGTCTCCAAAAAAGTCCTGTCTAGTCCAGCCTAGGTAATGTAAGGAGACCCTATCTTCCAAACAAGGAGATGGGGTTGTGTGTATGTGTGTGGTCTACAGTCCTAAAAAAGAAGTACCAACTATCAACATCATAAAAGACAAAGCGAAGCTAAAGAGAATCATGACAACTAAATGCAATACCCTACTTACTAAAGATTATCTTACTGACAAAATTGGAATTAAAATGACAGACTAAGGTATTCCACAAAAAATAGTAAATTAGCACATAACCACATAGTTAAGAGAACATATCTTTTCCTAAGAAAACTGCCTGAATCACAGGTAAACAGGACATGATGCACATACTATGTCCTTGGATGTTCAGGAAAAAACATACTATTTCAAACTGAAATTCTGTATCCATTAAAATACTAACTCCCCATATTCGCCCACTTACATTCATAATTCTATTTTCTGTATTCTGCAGTTGACTATTATAGATAGGTCGTACATGTGGAATAAGACAACAGCTTGTTCTTTCACACTTGGCCTATTTAATGTCTTGAAGATTATGTCGGCATTTCATTCCTTTTTAAGGTTGAAACTTACTTAAAAAAAATTTTAACCTCTGGGTATGGTGATGGATAACCACTGTCCCACATGGTAGAAGAAAATCCCAATGTTTGTATATACCACATTTTGCTTATCCATTCATTTCTTGAGGATATCTGGATGTTAACTATTGTGAAAAACGCTGCTATGACAACAGAGATGTTCAAGTATCTGTTTGGGATCCTACTTCCAATTCTTCAAAGTATGTATCTAGAGGTGGAACTGCTAACTCAACAGTCATCTTTTTTTTTAAAGAATCTTTAAATTTTATTTATTTATTTATTTATTTAGTTCTTGTTTTAGAACCTTTGTTTGTTTATTCACTCATTTTTATGGCCGGCTCAGCCCGCCCTGAGAGCAGGGCTGGCGCAGCATGTGGTGCTGGGGATTGAACCATGGTCCCTGAAGCAGCCCAAGCTTTCCCAAGCAGGCGCTTTAGACCACTGAGCCATCCTGCCGGGCCCAACAGTAATCTTATAATGAATTTTTCTGAGGAATAACCATCTTGTGTTCGAAAATAGCTCTTATTTTACATTCCTACCAATGTGTATAAAGGGCACTACTTGGTCTTAATACATGTGAAGTGGCATCTCATTGATTGTGAATCTAATGTGTATTTCCCTAATGAGTAGGAATGTTTACCTGTTATTTGCTTATCTTTCTTGGCTATTCAAATCTTTTGCCTATTTTGTTGCCTATGCTTTTCATATCACATTTATTTATTTATTTATTTATTTGGAGGAACAGGGTTCGAACTCACGACCTTGCACTTACCAGGCAGGCACTTGAGCTATCTCCCCAGCCTCGTCATATCACCTTTATATTATCTATTTTGTCTGCTACATACATTTAAAAGTTTCCAATAAAAGTTTAAGACAATGAATAGAAGACTACTGATGTCCATAAAAGGCAATTTAGCCAAAACATGTAACTTTTTAAAAGTGCCCTAAAACTAAATTTCTGCTGAGCATGGTGGCACTTGCCTGCAATTCTAGCACTTGGGAGGTTGAGGTAGGATTATTTTGAGTTTCAGGCCAGCTTGTGCTACACAGTAAGTTTAAGCCAGCCTGAAGTATACAGTGGGAACTTGTCTCAAAAACAAAACGCCTCCAAGGAAGTGAAAAAAATTTTTTTAAAGTTCACAAAAAAACAAAACAAAACAACAACAACAACAACAAAAAAAAAACAAAGAAAGAAAGAAAGAAAAAAAAGCCACCCAAGTTTCTGATACTACTTTACAGCAGTGACCTTTCTTGTCACATAAACAAAAGCTTTTTAACACATCAATACATCTACAGGTATTTGTCATGTGCCAAATACTACTTTGAAAGGATTATTCCATTTAATGCTCACCATACAAGGAAGTGGCAAAGAAGCTGACATCCCCATTTTACAGATAGAAACTGAAGTAAGAAAGAACAATTTGCCAAAGGACATAGAAGGAGTCAAGATTCCCACCTCCTTGGCCTGGCTTCAGATCTTAAAGATAACCATGTTTACCTTTTAGGTTTGTAATTAGAATTTAGTGTTAATATACTGTTTATTTGAGAATTCTGAGATACCTGTGCCTTTCCAATGTCTTAAAATGGAACTGGGATACCACACCAAGAAAGATGAGGCAGATAACCTTACATCCATAGCTTTAGGAGCTTAACACTTTTAGAAGAACAGCAAGGGTGTAATGGGGCAAGGTATTAAGGCTATACATCCCTTAAACATGACAAAAATCAGTGAATGATACCAGTGCTTCCAATCTGAACACATGGGAGATCAAAATATCGATTCTCCCACCCAAATAATCTGCTTCTCTTGAACACAAACCTTCATGATCCTACGACAAGCTCATTTAAGTGGTCAGAAAACTAACACATGCAAATACTAAAGTAGACCCTCTTTCTTATAATTTTTTTTTTGTAGGCTACAAACTTTTTCTATGACCTGAATTGATAGTAACAAATGAGTAAATAAAAGTGTTGTACATATATAAAAACAGCAGAAGTAATAACAATTATATTAATTAAGGGGGCCAGGGAGATAGCTCAGTGGAATAAGTGCATGCCTGGCAAACACAAGGTACTGAGTTTGATCCCTGATACCACTCAAAACAATACAACAGGGCTGGGGAGATAGCTCTGTAGAATAAGTGCTTGCCTGGCAAGCGCAAGGTCCTGAGTTCAATCCCTACTGGTACCACAGAAAAACCAAAAACAAAACAAAACAAAAAACAAAACAAAAAAACCCCACCAAATCCAAAACAGTTGTATTAAAGCAACAGAAATACTGTTCCTGGGCTGATCAAATAGCTCAGTGGACTAAAGCACCTACTGGGATTTGATTCCTGGCTCCTGGCTGAGACAGACTGAGCCTGGATGTGGTGGCATGTGCCTGTAATCCCAGCTCTTAGGAGGCTGAAAACAGGAGGATCACTACGAGCCCAATCTGTGTAGTGAGACCCTATAGTCCCTGTACTAAAATACATTTTTTTTTAAAAAAAGAAATAATGTTCCCAAGAATATAGAACTTTGGATACAAACTTTGAAGTTGTGAACTTCTGAGACTAAATAGATGCATCAGAGTGACAAAAAAGTAGCTGAGCATAATGGATCCAAATCCCTCGATGGCTATAGGAACTCAGCTGGGCTTCTCTGTTTCAGTTTATCACTTTGTTATGGTTTATGTTTAGTTGTCCCCACAAAGCCTCATGCAGTCATGGGGCAGGGACTTCTATAGATTGAGACGACTCATGAGTCACTGTGATTATGTGATTTAGTACTGATCTAGAGTTTGAGACTTGATCCATGATCCATGATCCCTGGGATTATGTGTTTTAGTACTGATAGGATTATCGGTCTGAGTAGGGCTGGGACTATGGGTGTGGTCTAGGGTGGATATCCTCAGGCAGAGAGCCTGACTGGAATATAAACAGCGACAGAGAGACAGGCTCAAGCTGTTGCTCTCTGCTTCTCTGGTTGGTCAGTTGCCTCTGTCATGATTGTTGCTGTTCTGCTGCCATGAACTGGATGCTCTCTGCCCTGTTCCACTCAGCCTTGGGCCAGCTGAATATGGACTGAAACCTCCAGCAACTGTGAACTAAATAAACCTTTCCTTCTTTCATTTTGAGTGCTGGGTATTTGTCCCAGCAATGAGTAAAAAGTAACCTTTTAAACTGAACTTGAGGACTGAAGTAAAGATTAGGTCAGATGATTTTTCAGAAAGGATTTAGAAATACCAAACACATATAAGTAAGAATTAGATGACAGCTATGTCATAGTTCCACAGTGAAAATAATTAAAGCAGAAACTTATTTATAAAAATTTGTAACCTGCTGGGTGTTATGATGCATATCCATTGTCCCAGCATTTGGGACGCTGAGGCAAGATCACTGTGAGTTGGAGGCAAATCTGGTCTACAAGGCGAGTTGAAGCCCACCTTGTCTTAGTAAGACCTTGTCTTAAAAAATGATTGAGAAGACGACTTCTGGAAAAATAGTGGAGTGGTAAGCAGCATACAAAGAGCCTCTCTGAGATTTTGAAGGAAGAGGTTTCTGGGGTCCAGCAATAATTGAGTTGAAAACTCAGTACAGGAAGGTTGGCTCAAACCTGCAGGCGCACAGTGACTACTGGTGACCCTGAAGGCCTCCATGGAGAATAGCATCAGTAGAACACAGCAGTGCAGGCAGTGGACTACAGTGGCTGGTGAATTATTTGGGTTTGGGTGTCTCCTGGAGAGGGCAACTGGTTGGCAGCCATTTTGGAGAGGGGCCAAGTGACCTCAGAATAGGTGGGTGCCTGCTCCATCTAGTGACTTCTAATGTCAGGTAAGGCTGCCAAGTTTAGGATAGCACAGACAGCAGAGTTCAAGCTGGCACACAGAATGTTACAGGCTGAAAAAAAAATCAGGCTCAAGTCTCCCAGCCAGAAATCAGCCTGAATTTGTGCAGAACTAATGGTGCAGGCATGCTGCAATTACTTCACTTGGATCTGGACTTTCATCTGCCCACACTGCCTAGCAGTGAGAGCAAAGACATACCTTGAAGTGGACATTCTTTTTTCTTTCTTTTCTTGTTTTTGTTTTTGATTGTTTGTCCTTGTTTTTATTTGTGAACATGACTTCTAGTTTTCATTGTTGCTCTGTTTTTATTTATTCCTTCACTCTCTCCAGTCTTCTACACCAGTTTTTCAAATTTTGTGTAATCCTTAGTTCTCCAGCCTTGCTTCTAATCTCTTTTTCTATTTCCCTATTTTTTTTTTTTTTTTTAAATCACTAAACCCTCTTAAGTTTTCCCCCTTGAAGATAAAACCACCATATCTCACAAGGGCTTACTTACTGTATAGTATAGTTTAAGTTTATTTTAGATTTTGTTATGTAATCATGAGTCTAGTTCATACAGTTAAAGAAGGCAAATTAATAGTTACCAGTGTTTGCCATTTTTTTTGGCTGTGTTTGATGCTGAGGAAATTCATGACTAAAATCAGCACTCTAAAATGTTCTGAAGGACATTCTAGAAAGTAACAACAAAGACTAATACCATGAACCTCAATAGAATCAATCTACCAGATAAGGCAAGAAACTAAACAGAGGGGGTAAAAAGAAAACCAATAGCAGGAAAGTAATATGACAAGGATAAGTCAATAACTCTCAGTTACATCCATTAATGTTAATAGTTTCAATTTACCAATCAAAAGAAATAGACTGGGGCCAGGGTTTAGTTCAGTGGCACAGCTACTGCCTGGCAAATATAAGGTCCTGAGTTTGAACTCTGGCACCATCCCCATCCTAGGTCCACAAAGAGAGGCTGGCAAAATGGATCAAGAAACATGATCTAAGAACATGTTGAACAAAAAGAGACAAACAAAAAATTTAATTAAAAAAAAATTCAGTCATGCCCAAGGATGGAAAACAATACTCTATACAACAGGAACTCAGAAGAAAGTGGGAATAGCTATCCTATTAGCAGAAAAAGTGGATTTCAAGCAAAGACTGAGTAAGAGAGATGATGGTCACTACATCCTTGTAAAACAATCCCAAGGAAGATACATCATAGTTACATATGCACAAAATACCAGCACACACAACTATATGGAACAAATATTAATGGACATGAAAAATCAAGTAAGAAGCACTGATACAATTGTAATGTGGGACCACAATACCCCACTATCATAATAGATAAAACTAAACTGAAAGAATTAACAATGGAATAATAGAACTGAACCAAACTAATGTTGTACCACTCTATATCAGAATATACATTCTTAGGGCTGGAGAGATAGCTCTGTTGCACAAGCACCTCCCTGGCAAGTGCAAGGTCATGAGTTCGAACCCCAGTCCCATAAAAAAACAAAAAACAAAAAACATTCTTCTCAGCTGTACACAAGGCATTCTCCAGAACAGACCACATATTAGCTCATAAGGAACTGAAATTATCAAATGTGTACTATCAGACGATAGTGCAACAAAATTAGAAATCAATGGCAGAAGAAACTTCAAAAACACATGGAAATTAAATGACACTCTCCTGAACAACCAATGAGTCATGATGAAGCTGAAGAAGAAATGACTCTCTACATTTAAATGATAATGCCAGTACAACATACCAGAATGCATGGGCTATAATCAAAGTAGTCCTATGAGGTAAATTTACCGTGGCGAACTCTCATGCCAGAAAAACAGAGCAAGCTTAAACAACCCAAGTTAAACCTCAAGCTTCT
>PVJA010024131.1:18464-32294 GCA_004027025.1 Myocastor coypus
AAAAAAAAAAAAAAAAAAAAAAAAAAAAAAAAAAAAAAAAAAAAAAAAAAAAAAAAAAAAAAAAAAAAAAAAAAAAAAAAAAAAAAAAAAAAAAAAAAAAAAAAAAAAAAAAAAAAAAAAAAAAAAAAAAAAAAAAAAAAAAAAAAAAAAAAAAAAAAAAAAAAAAAAAAAAAAAAAAAAAAAAAAAAAAAAAATCAAGCTCAAACTGAAAGCTTATATGAGGGAAGAAACTGTAAAAATCAAAAATCAGAGCAGAGATTAAATGGAGACTAAAAAACAAGAAAATAAAAAATTAATAAATTGAAGATATAGGTTTTTTCCTTAAATGTACTTGGTTGTTGCAGGGTCTTCATGGTGATCTTCCTTCTTTCAGTCTACCCAGCATTGGGATTACAGTCCCTGCTCTTGCCTAAGCTGGCCCTTTAGTCCGCTGAGCTATCTCACCTGCCCAGAAGAGATGGTTTTTTGAAAAATTAAAATTGGCAAGCCTTTAGCCAACCTCATCAAAAACAAAACAAAACAAAACACATCAAAACTGAAAGGGTAGAAATCACAGGTGATTCTGCAGAAAATAGATTATCAACCCATTCTGAGAAACTGTAGACAAAAACACAAAGACTGATTCCCAGTCACACGTGAATCACCAAATTTAAATGACACAAAAATTCTACATAAACTAGTATCAGTCAATGAAATTAAAGGTATGATTAATTTGTCAACAAAGTAAAGCTCAGGCCCTAATGGATTCACTGCTGAATTATACAGGAAATTTAGAGAACACCTAATGTAGCTACTTCTCAAACTCTGGCGAAATTCAAAAGAAGCAATATTCCTACATTTACTCCTGGAAGCAAGCATTACTCTAATACTAAACCAAAGAAGGGTCTAACAAAACAACGAAACAAATGAAAAGAACCTCCCCCAAAACAAAACAAACAAACAAACAAACAAACTATATGCCAATCTTTGATGCTCACAGAGGCAGAAGTCCTAATAAGATACTGGCAAACAGAATGTAATAAATCATTGAGGATTATATACCATGACCAGTTGGATGCATCCTAGGAGTGCAGGAATGTCATGAAAATGAAGAAATTTAATATATCATATAAACAGAGAGGACAAAATCCTATGATCATCTCAGAAAAAGCATGTGACAAAGTACAACACCAATTCATGATAAAAGCCTACAGAACATTAAAATACATGGTCTTTTCCTCAATCAGGTAAAAAAAAATCAGGTACTATAATCCAATAGCCAACTTCATACTAAATGATTAAAATCAGGAATAAGGCAAGGATGTCCACTATCAAACTTCTTATTTAATATAGTTCTGGAAACATTAGCCAGAGCAATAGACAAGAGAAAAATAAAAGGCATAAGGATAGAAAAGAGGGAAGTGGGCTGAGGAGTTCGAACCTACAAAAAACAAACAAACAAATGAAAAGGAAGTGAAATTATTATTTGCAGGTTAAATGATACTCTACAAAGAAACCCCCATACCCCACTAAAACATCTGTAGATTTAATGACCAAAGTCAGAAGCACAGCTGCCTAGAACTGACAATCAAAAATCAATGACATTCCTGTACAGGAATAACAAACTCAGAGAGAAGGAAACATCTTTGTTATGGTTTGTGTTTAGTTGCCTCCCCAAAGCCTCACACAATCATGAGGCAGGGATTTCTGGAGTTTGAGACTAACTCATGATCCACTGGGATTATGTGTTTTAGTAATGATGGGATTATGGGTATGGTCTGAGATGGATATCCTGAGGTAGAGAGCCTGAATGTAATGTAAGAGAGAGAAACAGACTCCCTCTCTGTTGCCCTGGTTGGTTACTTGCCTCTGTCACCATTCTGTTGCTGTCCTGTCACCATGAACTGGATGCTCTCTGCCCTGTTCCACTCAGCCTTGGAGCAGGCTGAATACGGACTGAAACTTCCAGTAACTGTGAGCTAAATAAATCTTTCCTTCCTTCATTTTGGATGTTAGGTATTTGTCTCAGCAATGAGAGAAGAGTAAGTAAGACAACCTTTCACTACAGCACAAAAAACAAACAAACAAACAAAAACAAAAAGAAACAAACTAGGAATAAATCTGACAAAAGAAGTATAAAACACCTTTGCATTAAAAGCTACAGTATTCTAAAAAAAAAGACTGAAGAGGGTATCACAAAATAGAAAGATATTCTTTGCTTTTGGGTAGGAAGATTCACTATAGTGAAAAAGGTCATTCATCCAAAACTGAAAAGAGTAATGCAATCCTGATCAAAACACCAACTGCATACCTCATAGGATTAAAGAAAACAATACTAAAATTTATTTAGAACCAGAAGAGACCTAGAATAGAATAGCAAATGCAATTCTGTGCAACAAAGGTAAGGCAAGAGCATCATAACCCTAACTTGAAATAACAGTATAAAACTAGTGTGATAAAAACAGTATGGTACTGGGGAAAAAAACAACAACAATAACAAAAAAAACTCACAAACAGCAAACAAACAAAAAAATCCAGACTCAAAGATGAACAGAACATATTTATTAGAAGATGCAGAAAACAACGCCAGAAATATTCAGCCACCATATCTTTAACAAAAGAGGCAAAAAAAATTCACTGGAAGAAAGATAGCCTCTTTAATAAATGGTGCTGGAAAACTTGCTTTCCACATGCTAAAGATTAAAATCAGACCTGTATCTATCACCATGAACTAAACTAAAACTGAAATGGTTCCAAGATCTAAGTATTAAAATAGAAACACTAAGTCTGCTGGAAGACAGAATAGAAAGAATTCTTAAAGATGCAGTGCAGGCAAAGACTTTATGAACAAAACTGCAAAGGAAGTATCACAAAGAATCAAGAACTAGGATTTCACCTTATGAAAAAGCTTTTTGCACACCAAAGGAAATCACCAACAGAGTAAACAATCTACTGTGTAAGAAAAAATTTTGCCACTTGTTCTTCAAAGTAGAACATATGAACAACGACAAAACAGATTCCTCCAATTTAAAGACACAATCCATTTCAGCCACACACAGTTCTCAGATGAATAAAAACAAAAAATAATATGAAAAAAATTTCAATGTCACTGGTCATTTGAAAGACTACATGAATTCCAAGATTACATTTCACTCCACAGGAATATTTATATATATGTATGTATATATATATATATATATATATATATATATATATATATATATATATATATCAGTAACGAATGCTGGCAGGTCTGAGAGGAAAAAGGTACCTGTCTCCACTGTTTGTTGACTGGTGCAGCCACTGAAGAAATCAGTGGGGAGGTTCCTCAAAAAACTAGAGGTTCCACTTGACCCAACAATTTCCCTTGATATCTCCCGAAAAGAATCCACAGCTATGTATGCATATTCATGCTTATAACTGACGTAATTTGTAATATAATAGCTTAATCTTTGAAACAGCTCAAATGTTCATTGGCTGATGAATGCATAGACAAGACTTTTTTAAAAAAAAAAATCTGTATACAATGGAGTATTACAAACTAGCTAAATTGATATACTTAGTGCTGCTGAGCTCCAGCCCGCTGAGAGCTTACCACTGAAGTTCAGTGGTAACTTGGATGTTGTAGGTGATGGTATGCAGTGCCCTCCTTCACCCTTGCTGTTTGATCCTTCTCTAACCCTTGAAGATCATTCAGTCAAAGAAATTGCTGAAGGCTCAGCGGATATATTGGGCCAGATGCAGATGGCTGGAGATGGGTGCAGACCCCTGGGACCTTGGAATTCCGAGAAAGTCTGTGCGCCGTTGCCTCAAAGAGGATTGGCAACTGTGAATGGGAAATCGGAGGCTGCTTCTGTCAGGTGATGGATTATTCTAAGAACTGTTTGATTTGGTTGGTTTGAAATTTCCATTCCTCGAAAGAAATATCTCGATTATGTTTTACCTAAATGGGGCAACTTTGCCTTGTTTTCCTTTGGGATTAGAGCTGTAGTTAAATAAAAGCTAAAATCAGGAGAAAAAAAATAAATTGATAGATTTAATACCATACTCATACGTGAAATAAATCTGATGCACATGTTCAAATATTGCATAGTGTGTCTGGTTTGAGAATCTACAAGTATAAATAAGAACCAAAATATATTGGGAAATGGCCAGAAAATATTCAAATTAGTAGGGGAATAATGACAGTGGAGGGAGAAAGAAGGGACAAATAAAACTACAAGGAAAAAATGGAAACAAAGATTCTGTAATTAGGGGCAATGGGTTTGAAGGCAGGGGCAGGGAATGAGGAAAAAAGAATGATCAAGATATATCTTGCACGGATATAAATTGTCCATGATGAATATTTTTTATATATATATATATATATATATATATATATATATATATATATATCCCATGTCTATGGCTGTACCACCCTGAACATGCCTGATCTCGTCTGATCTTGGAAGCTAAGCAGGGTTGGGCCTGGTTAGTACTGGGATGTTATATATATCCCATAAAACACAAAGCTAAAAAAAAAAAAAAAATGAATCTTTATCTTCGGAAAAGAGAAAAATTGGAAACTATGCTTAATCCAATTCACTAAAGGCTAACTCATAGCTAGACATAACTTTACAACAGAAGTCCTTAGACCTCTTTCTGAAAGCCACCTGACTTGTGTGCAAGACAATACCCAACTCCTAAGCCGGGCGTGGTGGCGCATGCCTGTAATCCCAGCACTCAGGAGGCTGAGGCAGGAGGATTGGTGTGAGTTCGAGACCAGCCTGGGCTACCAAAGTGAGCTCAAGGCCAGCCGGAACTGCATAGCAAGACCCTGTCTCAAAAAAAAAAAAAAAAAAAAAAAACCAACTCCTGCTCACGAGTCCATGTATCAACCATCACATTTATGCTCATCACCCAATCTCCCTCCTCCTGCTCTCCTAAGGCCTTAACACTGTGATGATCAGAACAACACTAATTACTAATAAACTCTAGAGATTTTCAAGTACTGGTCTGAGTGATACTTGCAGCTTTGTGTTTTATCAGCTGGGACCTAATTTATGAACTGGTAGATGTGGTTCTCCCCTGAGAGGACAACTGGCTGTTTTACAGCAATCTCTCAAACACTCTAATGCCATGTATATAAAATAATCTGCTTACACTAAGACAAACTCACATGACTTTGAAATGGTTGGCTTCATTAATTACATGGGGAGAATAAACAAGAGTTCCTGAGCTATGAGGGCTCTGCAAGTTCAGACAAATAAAATGGGAAGGAATGGAGATAAATAGGGGATATAAAAATAAAAGAGAAAATACTACCGGGATAAACATTATTGAAATACAGTATTGTATTTGTACCCTGTAAACATGTTTCGCTTGCAGCCTAGTAGAAGGGAAACCTGGGCCAAAATTCTGCATTTTGTAGTATATTTAGTAAATATTTATTGATCAAATTGAGGGACTGTACTTGAAATGAAAATAAAATTGTCAACAAAGTACAGTGTCACTGAGCACTTCAGATCACATACAAAACTGAATCAAAAAGCCAAGAGGTTCATGAGATAGCTATTCCCTTTGTGTTCTTTCCCCCAGCAGCTTCTTTTATTAAGTAATAGAACTATAGTTAACATTAATTTTTTTTCCTCCCCTGTAATTCAAAATGTGGTAATACTGGAAAAATTTTACTCTCGCAATTTGGGGGGAGGGGTTCTGAAGATTGAACCCAGGGCCTTGACCTTGAGCTATGTATCTCTAACACACATCCTCTTAATTTTAAAACAGGGTATTGCTAAGTCATTAAACAGTCTTGGGCTCGAACTTGTCACCCAACTGCTTCAGTCTTCCATAGTGCATGCCATCATGCTTGGCTTAGTTTTATAATTTTTATAACAGCTTACTGGGAAGCTGGGGAAAGTACCCAAATACTGGATTATCTACACAGTCAATTCTTACCTACTGTTCATAATACTTGACTCACAAACTCAATTCATTTGCAAGGCCTAGGTGTAACTCGAGTTGGTTGTGTCAAGACTATTTTTTCCATTAAAAAAAAAAAAGAAATACTCATAATGTGTTCTAAACCTTCCCAGGCAGCCCTTGAAGGTAGTATATGTGCATAATTTACCATAAATACCAATAACTTTCCTAATGTATCCAACAAAAAGTTATAAAATGTGCCTTGCTTACCAGAAACAATTTCATTCTGTACTTACTAATCCAGCTGAAATCACTGGCTCACAGGAAGGGATAATGAAATAGAAAGTGGTTATTGTTTGGAAAGAGATCCCTTTTTATTTATTTAATTTTTTGAGACAGGGTCTAGTTATGCAGTTCAGGCTGACCTTGAGCTTACTTTTGTAGCCCAGGCTGGTCTTGAACTTGCACCGATCTGCCTGCCTCAGCCTCCTGAGTGCTGGGATTACAGGCGTGCGCCACCATGCTCGGCTTCTTATATTTGTTTGTTTGTTTTTTGGAGATCCCTTTTTTTTTTTTTTTAAATTTAATATTTTTATTGTTTAAATTTAACAGTGGTTATATTGGAGATCCCTTTTTAAAGAACATGAAGAATCTGGCTCTCTGGCTCTGTTCTCTTTCCTTAGTCAAGTTTGTAGTCCACTAAGAACTGTTTCTGGCTCATTAGGTCTCAACCCTTTCAGCACTAAAAACTGGTCTAAAGTTGCCTGTTTGTCTTTTCTTTAAGAATGTTCTGTAGTATGAAATGACATTGTCATTAAGCAAGTCAATGCAGTGATGGGCTTTTTCTCTGCCTGGGTAGGTTTTCTTTACAAATGTTTGTAGCTCTGTCCATTTTTTTTTTCCCCCATGATTTCTTTTATTTCAGAAGAACTTTGCCATGCTGATTGTTGATACTCTCCTTTCCTCTTCAGAATGCTCCTCAGCTGCTGTTCTCTGTTGCTCAGCAAAAAATTGTTAAAGTTCTTCGGTAGATAATCCCTCTTAGTGCTCCACCACCAGTTCCTTAAAATCACCACTGTCTGTCTACCTTCAAGCCTATATTCTGCTACAGTCATGTCACCAACCACAGGATCAACTGAAGGCTTAGGTTTTTCTACATAGCCTTCAAAGTCTCTCTCCTGTATAATTTTAGGCCACATTTTCCTTCAGAAAGGTCTTAAGACACTGCTTAGGATTTCTCAACCCAGGAAACAAACAGGAAAGGATGTTGTAATGTCCAGAACTCTTTAAGGGTTAAGCTGGTATCTGAGACCATCTGGAAGCACTTCAGGAACACTTCTTTGGTGTATAGCATTAAAATTAGTGGGCTGGGGAGATAGCTCAGTGGCATAAAAGCCTGTCTGGCAAGCGCAAGGTCCTGAGTTCAGTCCCTGGTACTGTAAAAAATAAAATAAAAATAAAATTAGCTATAATCTGCTGGTCCACAGGCTGTGGTAAAGGAGCTGTATTAGGTGGGGGGAACTCAACTGAGAGCCATGGGAATTTTTCAGCCAATTCTTCCAAATCTCATGAGTGAACAGAAGTATTGTTCATGATGAGGAGTACCTTGAGTGGTAAACCTTTGTCTTCTAGATATTTCTTAACAGTACAACACAAAGCCTCTCCCTGATCCACTTGGAAAAACAACAACAACAACAACAACAATGACAAAACATTCATTATCCAGGCTTTTGTGTTAGATGTTTACATGATCCCTAGCTATTCTTCAGGATTTTTTGTTTTCTGAACACTCTAGGGGCTCTTGGAGTGATCAACCAAGAGAGGCTTTATCTTGAGGTTCCATTTGCATTGGCACATAGCAATGTTATTCCATCCTTCACTGACTTATTCCTTGATAATATACATTTTCTTTGGCTTTTTTTTTTCCCCCCAGAAAAGGCCAGTTTTGTTACAAGTGAAAACTTGATGAAAGCAAAGGCTATTTGCGTTACTGTTTTGAAGTTTCAGCAGTCCTTTTATTAGCACTGGCTACATCACTATGCTTAGTTATACTATGAAGCCCAGTTGTTGCCTTAAAATTGTGAAGCCACCCTCTATTGGCATGAAATATTTCACCATTATCATTTGTTGATGGATTATCCTTTACATGATCTACATTTAGAACCTAGTTTTTTCACAAATTATAGACTCAGGCTATAATCTGCTATTTGCCTTTTGTTTACCAATATTATAACAGCTTTTTGATCTGGTCTAACACTACTGATTGTGACTTATTAATCTGAGTAACATCTTTAGCAATACTAGGCTAGCTTCCTTATACAAATCTTTCTTCTGTAAGATTGTCAAGGTAGGGGCCTGGCAGGATGGCTCAGTGGTCTAAAGCACCTGCAGGCGGCTGCAGGGACCACGGTTCGATCCCCGGCACCACATGCTGCACCAGCCCTGCCCTCAGGGCAGGTTGAGCTGGCCATAAAAATAAATAAACAAACAAAAGTTCTGAAACAAGAAAAAAAAAAAAAAAAAAAAAGATTGTCAAGGTAGTGGACTGCAACACACTGTACATATTAGTGAGAGTGAACACACAAATGCCAGTCTTGTATTTCTCCACAATTTCATTTTTCTTTTCTATTGTGATTGCTTTTTCTTTTTGGTATGGGGGACTGAACTCAGGACCTTGGATTTACCAGGCAGGAACAGAAGCCGCTGAACTATCTCCCTGGCCTGTGATTGCTTTCTTTACCTTTCTTCCTTAATGTCTTTTCTAGCTTTTGGAGGGCCAGTTTGATAGCAATAATCATAGTGATTATATAAAACACTGACTGAACCTACATCCACAAAAGCCATCTAGGTTACAGTGATGCTTGAGGCATACATATAATACATATACTTTTCTGGCACAGCAAATCTTTGTCTACAACTATACAAGTGACCTGCATTCAGGTCATAAGGCAAGACTTTGTAAGTTAAATATAAAATTCCAGTTGTAATTCATTATTATTATTATTATTATTATTATTATTATTTTTAATTTTATTTTAAAGAGTAAAAATAGCAGAAACAAAGATAGAAAAAAACAGTAACAAGTACAGGTACATATAGTACAGAATTTCAAAACAAGAAAAATTTAACAATGGTTGCATTACGTATGTTCATCATCAAATCAGTATAGATCAACAGACGTAGGTATGTAAGACTGATCAAAAAATTAAACATTAACACTTTCAATAAACACTAATTTTTAGTATATGTGCTGCTGAAGCGAGCGCAAACACTAATTTTTTTTAACTCTCCCAAATGCATTTTGTATTTAAGTCACTCTTCTAAAAAAAAAGTTATAGGAGTTGAGAATGCAGAAAACTCAAGGTCCTAAGATTGATTCCTGGTACCGCCCAAAATTAATTAATTAATTAATTTCAAATTAATTAATTTCTTCTTTTGAGTCCTTACACTAGCGAGACTGTACGATATTTGCATATGTAGATCTGGTTTGCTTCACTTATGAGCATACGTTCAAGATACATCCACTATATATGAAGTCTTCTAGTTTATCATTCCTTATAGCTGAGTAATATTTCATTTTATGAAAATATCACATCTTTTTCAACCATTCTTCAGATGATGGGCATTTTGGTTGTTTCTGGGATTTGTAACCCATTATTTGTATGTAAGCTACTCCTAACTAGAATCCACTATATACCTTAATAAAAATCTGATTCCTAAAAGGTATCATCTTTCCTAGCAATTTCCATTTTATCCTTAGTCCTTACTGTCCTTAAGTAATTACATAAAAGGAGGAATCATTTTAGTGGCTAACAATTTCACACTAGTATATACACCTAAAGACTATCAGACTGACTTTGAAGACATAGCTAAGTCTTGCTTACCTAAGAGAAGCTTGCAAAACAATTTTATCAACAAATTTTTTCCCTATTAATGCAGACCATACTAAAACCTATTATGTGATTCTCCATGGCTTATACAATAAATATAAGTAAATGGGAACTATTTTTGTTATTTTATGGAAGAGTCTACAGTGTGTTCAGGGTCTCACTACTAGATTTGGACTTGTAGTGATCCGCCTGTTTACAGCCTCCCAAGAGCTGGGATTATTGGTGCAAATCACCATACCCAGTCTCGAAAACTCTATTAACAATATAGCTAAGCTGGGTGTGGTGGCGCATGCCTGTAATCCCAGCACTTGGGAGGCTTGAGGCAGGAGGATTGATGCAAGTTAGAGACCAGCCTGGGCTACAAAAGTGAGCTCAAGGCCAGCCTGAACTGCATAGCGAGACCCTGTCTTAAAAAAAAAAAAAAAAAAAATATATATATATATATATATATATATATATATATAAATAAATTATGCATTACCAAGTCTTAACTTTACCCACATAAACACACACAGAATATATATATGTATATATATGTATATATACATATATATATATATATATACATATATATACATATATATATATTTTCCTGCCTCTCCCTCTAGTCTTTTCTACTCTACTTAACTAACCCTTTCCCAATAAAGCAACCAAAAAGAGATCTAGAGCCTTGGTACTGGTCTAACACTATTATATGTAACTTGGTTAGGTAGAAAATACAGTAGGCAGTCAGACAAGGCTGGGCCCTCCACATAGTGCAAAAGATGAGACTGCATTAGGATTGTGACTAGAGGCACGCTTGAAGATTACAGTCACAGTGACTAGTTTTATATGAAGTGATTATTGGTATCACCTGTATGAGATATTCCTTACCTCATTATGGGTGGGCCATCCTCTCCTACCACTAATACCAAGACCATCTGGACTAAAATACTAAGACTAAAAACAAGAAAATTAGATTATCAACCACAGTTAATGATAGTCACCTATGTATCACAGCTACCATTGGACCAATATTACCTTAACAATTATTCTTGCTATCTAATTGGTTGATCATAATTTTAACCCACATTGTACCTGTCTCATGATTTTGCTCTATGAACTTCCTTTGACAGGTGGGCTCACTGGCAACACAGTCAGGACCCCTGCTGTGTTAGAAGAGCAATCCTCATTCCTTTTCACCAATAAATTTTTTATTCTTAACTTTTTTTTTGGGCTTTTTTGAGACAGGTTCTCACTATGTAGTTCAGGCTGGCCTTGAGCTCACTTTTGTAGCCCAGGCTGGTCTCTAACTCACAGTGATCCTCCTGCCTCAGCTTCCCAAGTGCTGGGATTACAGGCGTGCGCCACCACGCCCGGACTATTAACTTCTGTTGTGCCTTAGAATTCATTCTTTGACTTCAGGGGACACTAACGTGGTGTATGTGACATCTAGCATTTCCTCTATGTGCCAGACTATATAAAGTCTTTCCAATAGGCTGGGCTGGCAAGTGCGAGGTCCTGAGTTTGATCCCTGGTACAAAGAAACAAAATAATAAATAAATAAATAAGAAAGAAAGAAAGAAAGAAAGAAAGAAAGAAAGAAAGAAAGAAAGATAAAGTCAGGAGAAAAAAAAAAAAAGTCAGGTGTGGTGGTGCATGCCTCTAATTCCAGCATTTAAAAGACTGAGGCAGGAGTAGTATCATGAGTTCAAGGCCAGTCTGGGCTACATAATGAGTTCAAAGTTAGCCTGAGCTACATAGTGGGACCCTATCTCAAAATCAAACCAAATCACACACACAAAAATTATACTGGCTCTTTGAAGAAAAGCATCTGTATGAGGACACTTGTTAAGTACTGCTGTAGAAATTAAACTTCACAGTAAGTTCACATCATGAAAGATAAGATGAACAAGAACCACAGAACTCGTGGAAAGCATAACTATATTTTTCTGTCTTCTTGTAAAAACAAAGACTTAAACATGTTTTTTTCTCTCTCATCAAGTCACTGAGTAGAAGGTCAAGTGAATACCAAGAAGCACAATTGCTAATGTCTGAATTATTTGTTTCAAATGTCCATAGTTGCCCTTAATTTTCAACTCACTCTTTCAAATCAACAGTAGAAATCTCATTTAGTAAGCACTTAAACTGCACAGTTACTATGTACCAGGAAATTGCCTCACTGCTAGAGAGGCTGTTCTTTAAACCTCGGAAAATAAAAGAGAAAAAAACTATCCTTGTCTCCAGGCAAAGAAAACAGATCATTATCGTCTCAAGAGATCAGCAGCAAAAAGAATCAAGTCATGATGTTTAGCAGCAGACATTGAAGGTCTGTCTTTGAACAACCCTTCCATCCAGCTACTTCCCACTCACTCAACAAACATATAGTACCTAAAACGTTTGGGGGTAAAAAAAACTATGGGGCGGGGGGGATCCCATGAAACATTCAAAATTAGGTTTGTTTTTTTTTTTTTTGTCTTTTTGAGACAGGGTCTCGCTATGCAGTTCAGGCTGGCCTTGAGCTCACTTTTGTAGCCCAGGCTGGTCTCGAACTCACACCGATCCTCCTGCCTCAGCCTCCCGAGTGCTGGGATTACAGGAGTACGCCACCATGCCTGGCTCAAACTTAGTTTTGATTTGAAAGATATGTATTAATCATTCAGATGAAAACTACTAAAACAAACTATAAAGAACAACACTTTCAGCGATGATTATTTGGGTTTTTCTTGCTGTTATTTTTTCAGACATGGCCTCACCACATAATCCAGTGACCTTGAGCTGAATACACTGCATGGGCTGGCTTGAAATTCAGGCTATATTCCTACCCAGCAAGAATTCTGAAGACTTGCAATTTTGTCTCCTCAACTGACCAAAGCCCAGAATAGTTACCTCTTGTATGAACAACAAATAAGCAACTTTATTCTATTTGATTTTAGATACTACTAGTCTACTCTATTCAAACATTACCATTGGTGCTTTAAAAACAAAAACAAAATACCCCCACTAATTCATAAATAATCATTTCAATTCTTTTTCTTCCTTTCTCCATCTGCTACAAAAATCCATTTTATTGTTAAAGTCACAAAGGAAATTAGAAAGACAACTAGCTAGAGGGTGTAGACTGGTGATACAGTAGGAAAAATAAAGATTTCACTTGAACAACAGAATGGCTCATTTTCCAAAGTCGAGAATGAAGCCAAATACTTGCAGTGTGCTAAAAAAAGGGGAAAGGTCTTTTAAATTGCAATTCCACCATCTGAAAAATAGCATTCTAAGTTGGGCTTAGAGGTGTACATATGAAATCCCACACAGCTGCTCAGGAGAGACTAGGGCAGAAGAATCACAAGTTCTAGGACAGCATGGACAACTTAACAGATTCCATCACAAAAATTGATTTTATGTAACAGAGCTAGGGGTTGAAACCAGGGCCTTCATGTTGAGATACAGCCCTAGCCTCCTACCACTTTTCCAGAGAGATTTCACTAAGTCTCCACATTGTCTGAGCAGGGCTTAACTTGGTGATCCTGCCTCAGCCTTCCAAAGTGCTGGGCTTCCAACTATGCACCATCACACCTGATTTCTTTCTTTTTTTTTTTTTGCAGTAGTGGGAATTGAACTCAGGACCCTGGGCTTGCCAGGTAAGCGCTTATTCTACTGAACTATCTACCTAGCGCTATCACACCTGATTTCAAAATAAATTTTTGAGAAGGGCTGAGGATATGGCCCAGTGGTGTAGCACTTACCTAACATGTGCAAGACCATGGGTTCAATCCTAGGTTAAAAAACAAATAAAAAGATCCACCCAAACCTCAACAAACAAAAACTTTGAAATGCCTCTCAAGAAACAAAATGATTATATAAAATAACAATGTTGTGGATCTTTAAAACACAAGATTTTATTTTTTTATTTATTTTTTTTTTTTTTTGTCTTTTTGAGACAGGGTCTCGCTATGCAGTTGAGGCTGGTCCTGAGCTCACTTTTGTAGCCCAGGCTGGTCTCGAACTCGCACCAATCCTCCTGCCTCAGCCTCCCGAGTGCTGGGATTACAGGCGTGAGCCACCACGCCCGGCTTCTAAAACA
>PVJA010024132.1:0-32110 GCA_004027025.1 Myocastor coypus
ATATGATATAATAACGGTAAAACAAATAACATAGTTATAACAACATACTCCCATGAAATCATGTGATTATGATATGTAGATCATGCATGGTAACCTCTTAAGATAATTGTAACTTCAATGTGATTACTTTTCCCTGCTTTTTAAATCATAAACTTTTACTTTTTCATGATGAAACTTTAAATTATCTTTTTGACATCTCTGCATTGCAGCATCACTAGTTTCAGATGTTAAGGCTATTAATAAAACAAAGGTTCACCTGAGCAGGAAAACCACAGCACTGCAGCACTGATAATCAGAACGGCTACCACGTGATTAGTGGACGAGTAGCGCATACAGCATGGACACTCAGGACAAGGGGATGACTTACGTCTCAAGTAGCATGACACTATATCATATAGGGCTTAATAAAATTTGAATTGTTTATTTCCAGAATTGTACATTTAATATTTTGGATCATGGTTATCCGGGATCACTGAAATTATCACAAATGAAATCTGAGTGATTGCTACAGGACCTTAAGTTTAATAAATGGAATCCTTACCTCCCAAAGGCTAGCTCATTGAGATAAGAACAAGAACTTAAATTTTGATTAAATAAAAATTAAAAGGAAAGGAAAAATAACTGAGACATTATATGAAATCATCTTGGTAGGTTCTGGCCCTAGTACGAATTGCTGAATCATTAGGGTGGTCATCTAATATGGCTGAATCCCTTCAAACAACAGCTTGTCTTCCCAAAGACCACCTCCTCCTTCTTCTCCAGCTCAGCCCAGGATGTAATTTCCTTTTATCTGACCTGCCACCTCAGGGAAGGCCCCAATCAGCTCCTCAGGTAAATCTGAACATCTCCCTCAAGCTCCACCCCTGGCAAAAGGCCATAAAAGCCCTTTGCTCCAATTCAGAGAATTCCTTATCTTTCCTGAATTCTCTCCATGTCCTCCAAGAAAATCAATCCCCTTTCCCTTTTTCCTTCTACCTGTTTCTCTGCTGTGACACCGTGAAAAACCTATCACGTCTTAGAATTCATGGAGACTTGGGGATAATGCATTCAGCTAGTGTACCAGTTCTTTTCTGCTAACTAATTAACAGGTCAAATGAGATGTTATAAAGATGTTTAACAATAACATCTACTCTTTTTTTTTAATACCACTGAGTCATTATCTGTGCCATAACCTCAGTGATTTTGTAACAAATTAAAGTCTTTATACTAAAATACATGAAAGATGTATGATAAATTTAAAGCTTAGAAATAAAGCTGAACTTGAAGTTGTATTTTTCTAATGACTTAATGTGCATAAATTAATTTGATGGACATGACTGATTTCCCCTAATAATTCTTTAATTTGAGTGACAAATACCCATCAGTAATTTAAACTAATAACTTCATTTTCATCTGCAAATAATCACTCCTGCTTTCAAAATTGAGAATATAGGCTTGTTCTCTGCTATTTTCAGCTAAGTATGTTTGATGATATGTGCCCGAAAATGTTCATGAAAAACCTTAAATAAAACAGTAGTAGATATGAATTAAAAGTGTGATAAACTAGCTTAAAGACATCTACAGTGAATTTACTGAATAATGTAACATTGGATTCCACAATACATCCCTTCCTTTACTTTCTGTTTTTTCTTTTATCTTTTTAAAAATTTATGTATTTGGTACTGAGTTTTGCTACACAGCTCAGACTCTTGGTGGTTCCCCGGTTACAGAACCCCCAGCCTGAGATTAGAGGCATGTGCCCCACATCCAGTCTGGGAGGCCAGCATGGCATGTGGTATTGTGCATCAAACTCTGGTCCTTGAGCTTGCCAGGCAGATGCTTAGACCACTCAGCTATCTCCTGATGTCCATCCTTTCCTTTGCTAGTGTAAATTTTTGCTTTAGCTTAATAGCAACTAGCTGTGCCTTTGAATATATTTGTCTGAAGGATTCAGGAAGCAAAGTTTGTGTTTACCCACACGCTAAAATGAAAGGCAAGATGTGTGCATGTCCCACTGGGATTTGTTTTCTTTTCATTAAGTTTACTTTTGATTTTTCTGTATCAGTTGGGTACAATGGCAGAGGAAAAGATACATTTGAAAGTTTCAGAGGTTAACAGTGAATCATCTGATTACTTATGCTTGGATGATGATGACCAATTTTGATAAAATAGATGTTCTCACATCAGAAGAGTAGTTGTGGGTGCTTGATGGTAGTGGTGGTGATAACCTTGATGTTGGCTTGTGAGCCCAAGTTTCCATGGCAGTGAAATGGAGCAAGAATTAACTCACCCAGACACAGAAAAAGCAAACCACCTACATTCAGATGACCAAGAAAACAGCAATAATTGAGCACATAATTGATGAGTCAAAATGTTGTGAAATGGCCACATAGCCAAATGGAGCAATTCAATATTAGAACCTGATCCAAAAATATAGTGAGGGTCCCAGCAGGGGTGAGACGTTAGATAGAATGCCAGCACCGCCCTCGACATTCGAAAGTGTAACAGATGAAATACTACAGGAAGCTTGGAAATGCACAAAGGCTGACATACAAGTAAAATGTTCGAAAAGCACCACCATCAATTTTCAGAAATACACCTCACTAAGTAACGTGAAAGCATTCACTGGTCTGCTATAAGTTGCAGGGAATTTTGATGGTCATGGCAGGAATGTAAAGAATGGAAGAGAATGGATTAAATTTTAACATAAAAATGTATGCCCTTGTGGATGCAATGATTTGTTATGCTATCTATCCATTTAGGAATTTATCTTGGAACTCAGCCTTCGAGTCCATTCGTATAGTAGTAAAGCAAATGAGGTAAACAGACTTGTTGCTGCCATCTCCTAAAGCAATGGAAATGTGACACTTGACAATTGCTTTACCACTTTCTAACTGATGTTCTATTTGCTAAAAGAGCACAAGTTGACCACCACATGAACAAAACATGAATTCTAAGTGAAATATTGCAATTTGAAAACAGAATTTCACAATACAATCACTGAATTTCAGAAAAAAGTTTGCATTGACCTTGTTATGGCAAAGAAAATCTAACTTGTACTGCTGATGTCAACATTTTGTCATGCTGAAAATAAATGATAGGGAAACGTTAACAAAATAGAAGGCTAATATGGATCCTTTCTACAAGGCCAAAGGAGCAACAGATGTTGTTGAAGAGTTACCCAGCAACAGTGATGTCATTCAAAGTGCAAAGCATTGGCCAATCATGTTTTGTTTGATTTTAAACATGTGTAAGGGATGGGGACATAGTTCAGTGGCTAACTGGCTGCCTGGAAAGCACAAGGTTCCAAGTTTGATCCTTGGTAATGCAAAATAAATAAATAAATAAATAAATAAATAAATAAATAAACAAATAAATAAATAAATAAAATCCTTTGCTAAACAAGTATAACATAAATAGATCCAATAGTTGACAAAGAAAATAGTATTCAAACTAACAGAGACATCTCCTTAGACAATTGGAGCTGAAACTCATGAGATCATTTATAAATAGGAAACCAAAATGTTTCACCCAAGGAAGTATACAAAATAACTGTGGCTCACACAGTGATCTGTCAGGCCAGCATGCAGGTGAGGCAAACTCAGGACCTACTACACAGAAAAACCAAAAGGATGTCAGCTATGCCCTAGATGAGAGGATGGGGGGGAAAACAAACAAACAAACAAACTACCTGCTATTTATATAATCACTACTTATTTATGGCACATGGAACAGTTAGTTTTCTTGTAAAGTTTTATGGATATTTTCATCGTAATTTACAGAAGTTTTCAATTCTAATGTTATCCCTTAGGTTTTCTAATCAAGTACACAAACATGAAAATCCTGATATCTGTTCTAAGCACATGTCACACATTTGACATTTTCTTGATATCTTATCTCCCTAGTAATTGTGTATTGTACAACATAGTAGGAAGATCCGGGTAAAGCAGGAAAAGAAGTGACAAGAATGTCCTGCAACATAAGAATTGAAAGCAAAGCCCATGTGCCATCACCATAAGCAGGACATATGCATGGAGTGTGGAGTTGTATGTGAAGACTGCCTTCCATGTGCCAGTCGAAGCAAGAAATATGTCGGTGGTAGACTGTTGTTTATGTTCACATCGTAGCTCACATTGGTTTTTATTTTTGATAATATTTGTTAGGTTTTGCAACAAAGTGCTCAGGTTATATGAGCATGCTGATGTTTATTCTAAATGGGCAATGCAGATTGAGAGTTTAACAGATTAAGAATTTTACTGATAGTTTGTGCTCCTGTTAACTACATATTGCATAATGTAATGGAAACATCCTGCCAAAACTGCAAGACTAGTGAGATGTCAAATATGTTCTAGAAAAGTCCGGGAAAATAAACACATGTCTGTCAGTGTAGGCAATACATGTGTAAGGAACATATTGTTATGTGTGAAGATTGCCTTAGGTGTGGTAATCCAAATAAAGATTATTTTTATAGTGTGGTGTCAGTATTTTCATTGTTGTACATATAGGTATCTATATCTATTGTCCTTTCTAGACTTTGTACACCAAAACCAGTTAGTGTTCAAAATGTTAATGCTATTTTATAAACACTCCAGATAAAATTTAATATTTAATACTTTACTTTTGTAATATTTTTCTTGTTCAGCACTCCTTGTTTAATATAACACAATTCATAAAATTAATATGTATAATTCAACAACAAAACTATTATAAAGAATAAATGTAAGGAGCTGGGGAGATAGCTCCAAGGCACAAGTGCCTGCTGGGCAAATGCAAGGTCGTGAGTTTGAACCCCAGTCCCACAAAAAAAAGGAAGAATAAATGTAGTTTTGACACACATATTTATAATACTTTATGGCAAAAAATGTGTTATGCTCCCGGACACTAAGGTGAACTGTTAAACTTCCACATGTAAGGATACACCTATGTACAATAAACTGTTAAGAAAATATATGTTAGTAGTTTAGATATGTTAATATAAGTGCTTATATTTTCCTGAAGCAAAATTGTTTTCAAAGTTACACTTTAAGTGCAAGCACCCTTCAAATCACTACTGGAAACTTCCTCGCAGCCAGTAGTCCTGTCCTTGAAATTATTATCCTTAACCAGGCATGGAAATGATGCGATGATAATCTCCCCTTACGAAGTGTTTCTCTTGTATCTTCATCCTAAGATACCCAAAGTAAGTAATAGTTCAAATAGTACCTAAAAATTGAGAGAAATGTTTTCACAGGATTTGGTTCATAAATCTAGAGAAGACAACAGGTAGGAGAGTCCTGCCAGCTTGAAGAAGCTTTCAAATCATCCAGTGTTAACTTCTATACATTGATTTCACTGTGTCTTGCCCTTCACATATTGCTCTCATTTCTGTGATTCATACTCAAGCTCCTAAGAATAATGTAATTATGCTTCATGATTTGATTTCAAGATAGACCAGATTTTAAAAAAAAATCCACACTCAATTTGTGAGAAATACTGGAAGTTATTTGACAGTTGGGTCACATTCTACTACCCTGAACTCTTGTGGAATTTTTTCTTCATAAAGTTTCTGGTAGCACTTGGCTCCTCACGACTGCAAGTTATTCTGTGTATTCTTTGTTTCTGCATTTTACACATACATAGCTCACGTCCTTCCCTACCATTTAGTCTCTGACATGTACCGGCCTCATTAAACAGAGACAACAAAAAGGTCTCTGTTTTCTTAAGTAGTTGAACTGGAATGTCTGTGATTCATTTCCATCTACCTAGCCAGGAGAACTTATCTCATTTATACTGTCATCCTGTGGTACATTACATTCTTTTATCTGAGGGAATAGCATAAAACTCTGAGTAAGAGACTTGACTCCAGAGTCAGGCGACTGGAAGGTGAGTCAGGAGTCTGCTCCTGAGAAATTGTGCAACCCTGAACAAGCTTCCCACATTCTTTGATCCCCCATCTTTAAAATATTGGAAACATTATATACATTTGTTCAGAAAGTGAAAATTAGTTTCATATGCCCCAAACTGTTATCCATCCCTTTAATTATCTATACACGTACCTTTATTAATTTTGTAATAACCTCTACAAAGGAGTGACTTTATTGTCTTTTTTCTTATCAGTGATTATTAGCCAAGTGCATGTACAGTGCTTCCTATCCAAAATTTTGTAATCATTGTGTTTTGATTTGGGGATATTTATAAATTCTTGAATAGCTGAGTATCCTTAATGAAATATTTTGGCAATAGTACCCAAATCTAAACACAAAATTCATGTATGTTGCTCATATAGCTTATGCACAGTGCTTGAAGATAGTTTCGTATAATAGTGTTGATGAACCTGTGTTTTGACTATGGCTTTTCATAGGAAATTAAGTGCAGAGCTATCTATGGTGGCATCATATTAGCAACAAAAATGTATCAGATTCTGAGCATTTTCTCAGCATTTTGGATTTTCAAATTGGAATGCTCAGCTTGTTATTAAAAAAAAAAAAAAAAACTATTTCAGTAAAAGATTATTCTGTTAGGCAAATCATTCAGAGTTTCGTCAGAAGCTATTCCAGATAATTGAAGTATAGGTCAACTTAATATAGTGTGTCCCTTCTTCATAAAGATATATAGCAAAATGAAAAAAAAAATAAAAATAAAAATAAAATAAATAAATAAATAAATAAATAAAAGATATATAGCAAAATGGCCAAAATGGCTGACTATGCAAGTAGCTTCCATTAATTTCAATCCATAACTATAGATACGGCCCATATAACTAGGAAATTGCTCTTGTTGACCCAGATCAAACCTTCCAGAAATTCATGTATAACTTTTACAGGTTAAGGAGGGATGTGTCAAGGAAATGAGCACTTATTGACTGTACATGTCTGCCTGCCTATGTTCCCAAACATGTGATGGTGCGATGCAAGAGAGGCTGGCAGAAGATCAGGTGAATGCTGATTGTCCCGTGTCTCACGTCTCAGTACATTCGGAGTGCTATGCCAAAGATGCCACTGAAAGTTTTAAGGGCCACATATTATTTATCACAGATACAAATTCTAGAAAGTCAAAGATCAAGACAGCAGCAATTCAGTACAGGGACATCATTTCCTATTTTATAAACAGCAATGCTGTGTTGTCCTTTATCATTTTGTATTCTAAAAACAAAACAAAACAGCAATGGTCTTGCTGTGTCCTCACAAGACAAATGAATGGGGAGCTCCTTGGGGTTTCCTTGCAAAGTACACTAAGGCTATTTGCAATGGACTCACCCCTAGGTCTAGTCTCTTCCAGAAGCTCCCATTTGCTGAGATCATCCCAGAAACATATACGAATCTCATCACAGATATATGAATTTGGAGACAAAATACTCAGTTCATGTATTGGTCAGGGTTTTACTTAGAGGAACAGAACAGATATAATATAAGGAATGGATATTAACACAAAATATACAACCTATAAGGAATTATAGGATTGGCTTACAATACTCAGCCACAGAGTCAGATGAGGAAGTACACACAGGGCGTCTGCACGCTCCAGACTGAAGAATTCCGTCCTGAGGCCTGGACTTCACTGCCGCATTCTGTGTAAGTCTCTGTCGGCTGATGGGTCTGCAATGAAAGACTGAAGTGTCTGTAATGAACACTGAAGAGTCTGCCACAGATGACGAAAGATCCAAGCTGGAAGTCGAAGAGTCTGCACTACAAGCCAGATGATGAAGTCCAGGCTGTATGCGAAGACTGAAGCTTCTCTGATGAAGTGAGTGTTGACTCCTTCTTCAGCCCTTTAAGAAGTCTTTCTGTGCTCAGTCATTCTGACGTGGGCCCATTGTGCCCTAGGGTGGAACCAATCATACCCCAGGATGGTCCCTTGATCCCGCTCTAGGGAGAAAGTCAATCATACCGTAGGCAGACCCTGGTCACGCTTCAGGAAGGAACCAACTGTACCCCAGAGTGGGGCTCCTACCAACAGGGAACCGGGCTGCTGAGTCATTCAGCTAAGATGACACATTGTATCAACCACTACAGTTCACAAAATATGTTTGTATGTAAACATATTATTTTTAAATATTTTATTATTTTATCTATTTGAGACAGAGTCTCAGTATGTACTTCAGGCTGGCCTTGAACTCACTTTGTAGCCCAGAGTGGCCTCATGCCTTAACTTCCCAAGTACTAGGATCATGCCTGGCAACTGTAAATACACTCTTTTTAAAATTTGCATCAGTTTGCCCCTTTAGTCCCTCGGAAATGGTTGAATATCAATAATCTCATATATAGAAATGATTAAATACTTTCCAGTAAGGATAACAATTACTACATCTTTCCTATTTCATTTCCATCAAAAATGGTCACAATGAGGAACCAGGTCCAACCTGCTTCTGATTCTTTTTAAATCTTAGGAGGACTCAAATTCCTGAAAGTAGATGGTTAATATCTAAAATGAACTCAGAATCGCTGACACTTCCTCCTTAGTGTTGTCTGAATTGCTAAGTGGACTTTTTTTTTCCAGGACTGGAGATTGAACTCAGGCCCTTGCACTTGTCAGGCAAGTGCTTACTCTACTGAGCTATTTCCCCAGTCCCTTTAACTTTTTTTTTTTTTTTTTTTTTGGACTGTTGATCTTAGATTCTTGAAATCAAATTGACTACCTGCCCAAAACACTCAGTCCCTATTGCTCCTGTACCCCATTCCCATCCCCTTACACCCTTAGAATCAAGGGTGATAATAGATAAGAGTTTTATACTTAAAACTATTTTCAGGAATATGTTGCCTCAAGCTGGAGCTCAGTTCAGAGGCTGTGTATGTTTCATTTTGTCTCTCTTTGTCACAGCTCTTATGCATACTGTAACACCTGAGTTTAACCAAGAGGACTCTTTCATTTGTAGTGCAATTTTACATTCCCTCGACTGGATCCCTCGGATATCAATACTTCTTTATAAATGAGCCTTTGATTTCATTTCACTTGCTTGTACAACAAAAACAAACATTAATATGTGAGAATTTATCTGCTATTTATGATCCTAGTTTGAATTATAATTAGAAAGGAAAATTCACAGTATATTAGGAAGTCTTCACAAGTTATGTCAAAGAGCAGAATGCAAACTATAACTTTAAATATAGCAGAAGGAAATAATGCCCATTAGCATGGAATATTACAAATACAGAGAGAGTGAATAGAAGACAGTGTTGAAGACAGAAACTGTCATGTAAGACTGAGAAATTGCAGACCTATAGGGTTGTACTTAAAGTCATTTTACATCATGACATATAATACCATCCTTTCGCCAATTTCAATAAGTAATTTGATTTTCAATTTTATTTAATATCCTCTTTCAAAAGAGATATATCACAGGGCTAGTAAAAAAAAAAGTGAATTGCCTTTTCAAGTCATAGTAGATGTTTAGATAATATACATTGCAGCCTTACTGGATCAGACCAGCCTACCTCAGTCTTTCGGGTTTCATGGACCCTCATTATTGTGGTAATGATTTCTTTCTTGCCATTCGGCAGAATTTCCTAGAATCTATGTGAGGAGAACCACATATAGTACAGTTATAAACATCTGTTCATGATCATGTTTTATAGCTTGTTGGTCAATCTAGATGTTCTGAGCATCTTTTCAAGAGGAAATAAGCTTTACCAAGTATATGACATTATATTATACATGAAAATTTTCCATAGGCCTAATTCGTCTCTACGCATGTTTACCAGTCTATTGAGAAAACTGCTTAAGAGTGAAGGATCTTCATGGGCCTACAGAGAGATCTGAGTTGTACTACCTATTAATACTAACTATTTCAGTATGTGGTCGAAAGTAAATGAAGGAATACTTTTTATAACACTGCACTGCACAATAAGCTACAATTGAACTTCTCAGGGTCCTTGAATACTTCTTGGTGATACTGCAAGCCAAGAACAATTATGTAGTCATTCTCAGGAGGACATTTCAGATGTACTTTCAAAGCCAATAACTTTAGTGAAGCATGATTTTTATGGCTATTAAAGTTTATTTCATGACAACAAAGTAAAAGCACTTAACAGCTACCAAAAAAAGCACTTATATTCAAAAATCAAAGGGATCAAAATACCCTTATCATTAGCCGGGCGTGGTGGTGGACGCCTGTAATCCCAGCACTTGGGAGGCTGAGGCAGGAGGATCGATGTGAGTTCGAGACCAGCCTGGGCTACAAAAGTGAGCTTAAGGCCAGCCTGAACTGCATAGTGAGACCCTGTCTCAAAAAGCAAAAAAAAAAAAAAAAAAAAACCCTTATCATTAAAAATCAATACAATCTGAGGCTCAAAAAGGTCCAGTATTCCTCATAACGTTGTGAGTTACATGTTAGAACTAGAATTCAAGACATATGATCTCCTAGTCACTTCCTTTTTCACTCCAGTATATTTGAGCTTATATTAGTGGTTTATATGGAATAAAAAATATCAAACTATCAAAATGATTGGTTATCATGGGCCCAAATTACATGATTTAATATCTGAAGTATCTAAGTTTCAAGTGTAGACTTAGTTTGATTTGAGTATTTAAAAGGGGTTGCTTAAACAGCAATCAGAATGATTAATTTCATCAGTATTGTAAGAACACATTCAATTTAATTTAATTTATACATGACTTTGAATACTAAATATAAAAGAAAACTGAAAGTATATTAATTAAGACTTAAACTCAAATACTAAACTTGGAAATTTGTATTCACTTATGTAGGAGTTTTTTTCAAAAACCATGAAATCCTAATAAGAATGCAATCTCTTTTACAAGATAAACATTAAATAATATGCAATGTAACATTTCAAGTCATAATAAATATCTTTACTGAAAATGAAACAGTTTCACTTAGCCATTAATATGCCTAAGAGGGATTAATACTCATAATTTGAGAAGCACATGCAAATGAATTATTAACATAGACTGTTCATTATAAACATTTTTAAGACTATCCTTTGTATTAAGTCACAAGACATCAAAGCTACTAAGGGATTTATGTCACATTTGATACATATTTAAGTTTTACTAACAACACTGTATATGATCAAATAATGAATAAAGTTTCTGGATATTTCTATAAATTACTCTCAATTCTCTTGTGAACACAATGCAAGTTTTTTAAACATCTCTCAGCTATAAAAATCTCAAAAATAAATGCACACTAGTAGTAAAACTTAAATGCCATAGTCACAAGCCAAAAACAAAAGTTAATTAAGCCTCTACTTCCATATAAATCAGTCTCCTATCAGTTGACAGTTATAGGTTGAGAGCTAGAAAAGACAGATCAGACCAGGAGGCTTTGTGCACGTCCTAACCAACCTCCATGACATGGTGGGTTAAAGTCCTGTTATCCACAAGCTTGTGTAAGTTACTTTCTTTGATGGAACACAATACCTAACACCCATGATTTACAGAGACTAAGACTCTGGATTCAGAAAATTCAGCGCATGTTCTGGAGGACCCAAGGAAGAAGCACCATGGCAGAAAGGCATGGAAGAAGAAAGATGTTCAGCTCCTAGTGGCTGAATAGCAAAGCTGGACAACAATGGTAGTGAGGGTGGGGTCAAAAGACAAATATATGCCTTAACATCAGGCCTCCATTGTCCACCCAGCCATACCCAACAGTGTACTTTAGTAATCACCTATGAAATTCAAGTCCACTCAGATAAATACAATTGGGCTTAGCCATCCTTTGCCAACTTGAAACTCTGACACATCTTAAACCCAAAACTGTCTCCAAATAAATACATTAATAAGTTAATAATTTTACCTAGCATGTTATAACTACCTACCATACACCCAAAAATGAAATAATTCCTTTACCAAACTCTCTACTCTTCCTGAATTTTTTAAAACTCAAAGCCATAGTCTCTTCTGAGATCGAGGGGAAACTCTTAGCTGTGAAATTTTGAAAATCACCTCTTTAGGAGCAAAAACAAAATAAATTTTAAAAAGTTGCTTAAATTGTCCTATGATCAAAATTCCCTTTATAAAGGGCCTGCATGGTACCACTGCCATGGCTTTGGTTTTTTTTTTTTTTTTTTTTCAGTTTTATGTGTTTGATACAGAGTCTTACTACACAGATCAGACTCATAGTGATCCTTCTGTGTTCAGCCTCCATAGTGTTGTGATTATAGGTATATACTACTATGCCCAGACTCAGTTTTCTGCTCAGTGTGCCCCAAGGTGGGGGCAGCATGGCAGGTGGGACCAGGGATCAAACCTTGCTCCCAGTGCCTGCCAAAGCAGGTGCTTAGTCAGTCTACTGAGCTATCTTGCCAGCCCCTAACTATGGCCTTGTAGACTTAGCGCATGTCACCTTTCTCATGGTGACCCCACTGAATGCCTATAGCTTTCTGCAGCAACTTAAATTCTTCGTTTCTCGAATTTTCTGAAGTCACGAACGCGCCTTTGATTCATTTTTCAGAGTTTCACGCAGCCCTTTTAGGGCCTCCCTACCTTGATTTCCAATCTCTCCATTGAAATTTGAGTAAATGGCTCTGTGACCCTACCGCTCTTGCATTTTGCCTGTTAGCAAAACTTGCACCACAAGCGTGATGCCAACATATGCTGTCCGTAGGAGCAGGGGGGTGTCTCTCGAATCACTGTCTGGGTTGCTGGATGAAGAAATACACTAAAATGAATGCATGGTGACTGATTCCCTTGGAGGTCTTTCTCAAACAGAGGTTTCCCCAGTTCTCTTTTTAAATGAAAGTTCTATAATAGTGTACTTTTGTACCTGTTGTGAGAGTCTCTCCAGTTCCTGAGTTACTTTTAAAGAAATTTTCTCTTTAATATCTCTGCAAAGCACATTGCTTCATTTTAATAGCACTGATCTCTTTAGTAGATCAGGCCAACCAGGTCAGGGGAGAAACCTAGATATACTGCTCAAGGTCATGTCTTTGTAACCCCAAGAAACTCTCAGAAGTGTGCTCCGCCAATCCCTTCCATGCAGTCAAATTTACACAATCAAGTCTATCAACTACAGGGTTGTTTTTGCTGAAGAACAAAGGAAATAAGACATCTTATACAATGTTTCCTTCTCCTAACTAGAAGTCCCTTAAGCCATACAATGTGACATATAACCGTGTCATGAGCAAACAGCAAATTGTTCCTCTCTGTCATTCAGCTGCACCCCTAGTTTCTCTCCCAACAGTGTCCTAAAGGACAAAACTTTTCCATGATATTTTTTAAAATGAGTATTCATTGGAAAATGTTAGCAGCCTTGCCTCTAACAAATAGGTTTTTCATTTTATATATACATTATTGTGGTGTAAAGAAACCTTTGTGTAGGAAGAAAATGGTTTATAACTGCCTATATGGATAAATGAATTGAGTTAATCATTCCCTTCAGCGCATCAATTTGTAGTTTCTTTTGAAAAGTTAGTCTTCACTGTTCCTTCTCTTTGACTTAACTATACAGTCTCAGTCCAATAGCAGTTTTGACTAATCACAGATTACAACAGGAGTCAGATTCACAAATCAGTTCTCTGTGTAACACAGTCTGTCAAGAAAAAAAAAATAACAACTCTATAGTTACTTGGGCTGCTTGTTTTTTGTCACTCACTAGAAGAGCAATACCTCAGAATTCTTTCTTCGCTTGGTAAACATCAAACATGTAATCAACTCAAATCTGAGATATTGATTTAGAGGCAGAACAATTTTATTGCGTGTGAAAGCAAAAGGCTGAATACACAGATACCCTTTTTTCTCTTATGCAGTATTGTTACACTGAACAAGAAAACAGAATACAGATGTTACCAAGAGAGTTAGCTAAAACAATTTATTTAGTATCCAATTTATTTCTATATGGGAAATTCATACCATATCAACAAACATTCTCGAACCCCTAAATTCCGAAGAATGCATTTAAAACTTGGACACTTTATTGGGTTTATTTTGGTGCAAAGTTATTACATTGTGTTCAGAAAGATGAGAATCATTTTCTAGAGGACTAATTGCACTCATCTGATGAAGTGAATAAGCCTTTCTAAGTCTGCTTTATTTAAAGTTTTCATAGTGCAACCTCTCAATTTACAGTTAGTACAGAACTCATTGGTGTTCCTTCTAGTTCCACTTTAGAAATGAACTATCTAATGATCACCCAATCTATAAGAAATTGAAAACTCTAGAGATGAGGATGGAAGTGTATCACAGTATTATCAGTGTGAGGATAGTGGTTAGATACCACAACATAAACCTCTCATGTTCTATTATCATTAAATGAAATGCCGTAAAATTATTGAGTTCATCAATTTTAGTATATACGTTTAATTGATTTCCATACATTGTATAGTCTTAAGTGCCTGGTAACATGGAAATATTGCTAATGTGTGTTAATAACAAGTGTTCTGACAGTAAATTTCTAGATGTGTGACATGATACTTGAAACAGAGAAGCCAACATACTCATGAATGTGAAAGGTTATCAGTATCATTTAAAAAAAAATTAACTTGAAAGTAAGACAGGAATTTAAGATTATATTAAGTAATGTAAATAGTATTACAAGAAGCATAAATTATATTATCATAGAATGGTGATAGCTATGATAAAAATAATAATTTTCCAAGGCATATATATATATATATATAATTGGATATTCACCTGCTGAATTTCTTTTAAATATCTTACACCTTTTTTGGTGTAAAGATATCCAAATATGTTAGCTATGGTCACTTACCAGATGAATATATAAGGAAAAGTAAACACATCATGAAATATTTAGTAAAGCAGAGTATGTGTTTTTTACACACATATGCAATCATATAGTCTATTTATGGTCACTTTTTATTATGAACATAATTTTCTTGTGAACTAACACAAAGTGTTAAGGATGAGAACTGCTTATTAAAAAGATAATTCATTAAAGTGATTATTTTAGTTTTGTTGTGTAGTTCTGTTACTGTTTTTTAAAAATTTTCCCAAAGCTGAATTACTTAATCTTTAGTCAATAATTATTTCATAAATTTATCTTCTCACTTTTACAAATGAACAAATACAAGAAATTGTTGTGCACTAGTAATTGAAAATAGTGTAGTAAAGACAAGAATACATGGAAGAAATACAAATTTTATCTCATGATATTTCCAGGACTCCAGAATTAGAAAGCATACAGAGGAACCTATTCCAAGGCATGTAAGTTGCTGTACCAGGTCCTTCCCTCTATATAAACCCATCTGCCTGTGTATGTATGCTACTCCAACCCATATTGCAAGTGACATCAAATAGTTCCAGATTGGAGTATCGCCCACAGAAACAGAAAACAGCAAGGAACGTCCAGGATGCAATAAAAGCTATTCTGCCATGGGGGTCATACAGTTCAGAAGACCCACCGGTGCATGACATGTCAAGGATGGGTAGACACACTGTCTGGAGCCATCCATTGAAAGATATGCACTGGAAAATCCTAGGAGAAAGTCCTTCAGGTATCTCATTCAAAGAAATTCATCTCTGACCTGTTAACAGGCCTTCTTTATGACTGATATTTTAAAATCTTATGTACAAGCCAGACATGGTGGCACACACCTGTAAGCCCAGCACTCGGGAGGCTGAGGCAGGAGGATCGGTGCGAGTTCGAGACCAGCCTGGGCTACAAAAGTGAGCTCAAGGCCAGCCTGAACTGCACAATGAGACCCTGTCTCAAACAGACAAAAAAAAATAAATAAATTAAATAAAATCTTGTGTACAAAGCTGCCATATAATCTGAGATGCTTATAATGAACAGATTTTTTTTCTTTTCTTTTCTTTCTTTCTTTTTTTTTTTTTTTTTTCTTTTTTTGTATTTTAGAGAAAGGTCTAAAGGATGTTCAGGGTCTGACTACTAGATAGACATCATCTCGTTTACAGCCTACCAAGAGCTGGAATTATAGGTGCCTGCCACGCCCAGGTCTGAATTGCCCTTTCAGTGTCCCAGGAGTGGGGTCAGCACAGCAGCCCAGGGGAGATCAAACCCCTGACCACCATGCTTGCTTGAAGGCCCTTTAATCCACTGAGCTATTTGGCTAGCCCAAAGAACAGATTTTTATCTGATGTTGATATAGCTGTGCTACATATTCAAGTGGAAATAGTGTGTAGATAATCAAGCCCTAGTGAGTTTTGAAGGCATAAGTAACAAGAAGTGAGCTGCCTGTGTTCTTTATTCCTGTTGCTCGATTTTTCTCTCTGAAACTGTACCTTATATGATCATGAAGATTTCCAGAGGTATATGGATGGAAGAAGAAAACACTGCAGCATGGTTATTAGATGGTTGTCCACGCTACGCAGATCCAATTCAAAAGTGCATGTTGGCAGCATTATAACCCTTTTTGGGAAAACTCCTTCAAGTCCACTTACAATGAATGATCATTCTAGTGAGCAGATTACATAGCAGTTCATCTAGCTGTTGACTTTACTTATGCTAATTAATTTTATACATCAATTTGATAAGGCTACGGAGTGCACAGATATTTAGCTAACCATTCTGAACATGCTTGTGAGAGTGTTCCTGAATAAGATTAGCATTTTCACTGAAGAAGTAACAGATTATTCTTTCCAGCTCACATGGGCTACCTTTAATCTAAGCAAGACACGAACAGAACAGAAAGGTAAGAAGGGAGGTTAACTTTGGTCTAGCTGTCTTATGGGCACTTTAGCTCTCCAGTCTTTGGACTCAGACTATGCCGTGCCATCATCTCTCCTGAGTTTCCAACTGGCTCGCAGTGGATTTTTTAATGCTCAGCCTCCGTAACACATAACAACATGACCTAATTCCTTATAATTTCTCCATAAAGATAGAGAGGCACAGATACACATATACATGTAAACGCACACACACACACACACACACACACACACACACACACACACATACACACTTTGTACTGATTTTGTTTCTTGAGAATACAATATATTTCAAAATAAACAGAGATAAGGATGACATATAGAGAATTAAATCTTGAAATATATACCTTTAAAATATGTAACCTGTTTCTAAATCACAAATGTAGAGACATTCATAGGCTCTCAATGCCTTACCAAATGTGTGTCCTATTTGCCTGTATTATGTGATATAGTTATTGCTCCAAAGGAAAGATTGATAAGTATGCGGAAGGTTTCTAAAAGTGATTGATTGTACAGTGTTTTGACCAAAATGTTCTTCATTGATAGCGATGCTCGATTTTCAGTGTTTACGTTAATAACCTAAGATTATCAGTCAGTGTATTTCAAAATGCTTGTAGTTCCTCAAAAATGCATATTGTGCAGTTATAAAAAGCTACCCTATTGTGATAGAAGCTCTTTTTCATCAGCATTGGTATCATTTATTTCACAGTACCACTTACAGAATGGGCATCAGTTTTTGCTTAGAGTATTTTAGCAAATATGTCATCTAGGCAAATGCTACCTAAATTAGGGCATCGAACATTTTCACGACAGAAAATGAACTCATGCCTTCTTCAACCATTGCTGCTCTATGAACAATAATTTCCCTTCTCTCAAGATTTGTTTTGGCTCTGTTTAAATGCCATGTTAAATTTTTCTCCATAATTTTGTATCTCACTTCTGCTCAATATGTATTTTATATTTGGCTCTGTTGTTCTGTAAGTCTGTAACTTGTTATTGATAAGTCCTGTTCTATGATAAAAATATATAATAAGTGTTTATTTTTCAAGTGACAATCATTTACTTATTTCCAGCCCTTAATACTAAGTAAGGCATGGTAAACATTCTTGCATAAACATATCTGTGGACATTTCTCCTGGATAAACATAAAACCTAAACTCCTTAGCCATATAAATACAGTTATAAGATGAATTTTCCTGTATGTATTATATCTGTATGTTTCTCTGTATTTAGCAGTGTTACTGTACCTAACAGAATCACTTTCTGAAATGAATTTATGTTTTTTTTCTTCTTTTTGTATTTTAGGTAAGGGTGTACAGGGTGTTCAGTGTCTCACTACTAACTCAGACTCATAGTGATCCACCTGTTTACAATCTCCCAAGAGCTGGGATTACAGACACGCTCCACCATGCCCAGTCTCAGTTGCCATCTTAGCATGCCCCAGCTGCTGCACCTGTTTGTAGGCGCTTTAATCTGCTGAGCTGCTTTGGTCTGCTCTATGGTCTTCTTATTGGTCTGCACCCTCCAGAGCAATTACTTTTATTTTATTCTCTATTTCTGGGTATTTCAGTGATTGAAAAAATTTACAAAATGTTTTTTGAAGGGGGACCGGGGCTTGAACTCATGACCTTGCACTTGTTAGGCAGGCACTTCTGCCACAGAGCTATCTCCCCAGCCCCGATGTAGGCTTTTCTTTAGAATGATTCGAAATCCAGTCTTTGAAATTGTGTGGAATGATTGTATCATTTTAATTATTGAATTGCACACATTTTCTGTATGTTATGAAACCACATGACTGGTTCCATATCATTCCATACTATTGAAGCTTTAATGCTGTTCTGTGTTAACAAATGAACAAATGTATTTTACTGAAAGCTTTTACTATCTCTAAGGAAATGTGTTTTATGCACAATGCTATATAAGTTGGTACAATTTTAAGGAATTTTTTTAGGTCTATGATATATCTTAAGTGAATTCTGCACATGATATAAAATAAAGGTCAAAGTTAAAGTTTTCCTTATATCTATAAAGTTCTCCTTTCTCTTTCTGTGGAAAAGACTATGACTTGACTGTTCAGTTGCTTTGATTCTTCTGCCAAGAATTAGTAGAGTGGAATTTCCTTTCTAGGAAAAAAAACTGAGTGAAAGACATCTGAAAAAACAAGCAAAACCAGCTTATTATGAAATAACTAAGATAGAACTTCTGTAATATATAACACGATTGCCTCCTGACATTTACTACTTGGTGGCACAGTGATCTAAAAAGAGAATAATTACAGTAAGCCTTAAGGACTGAGAAGACAGCTTGATGGTCTAAGTGCCAGCCTGGCAAGCACAAAGACCCAGATTTGATCCACAGAGCACATGCCCTGCCGACCCATGCACAGCTAGCTGCTAAAACCAGGTGTTGTGGTGCACACCTGTAATCCCAGTTGTGAGGAGGCTGAGACAGGAAGATCACACCCACTCTGAGCCATGTAGCAGGAACCTGTGCCAAATAAATAAATAAATAAATAAATAAATAAATAAATAAGCCAGCCTCATGATTTTTCCAGCTTAATATTTATACAATGTTGCTAAAATGTTGTGTATGACAGTGAACTGAACTGAAGTACAACGGAATTCACCTCAACATATAGGGCCTGCATGGTATCAGGGAAGCTCAAAGAGAGAGAAAAGCTCAGAGAGAAGAAAAGTACCAAGCCAAAAAGATTCTGGAGATCTACAGATAGTATATTAAGAGGCATCCACACATGTGCGAAATACCAGAGTCTAGAAAAGGATGGCAAGGTATCCAATAGCACACACAGGAAAGTCCTCAGAATTTGTATAAGACCAGAAAATCTTCCCTGAGGTGTGAAGCATTGAAAAAGTACTTGGAGGATGGTCTTCTCATTAGCACAGAACAAAAGGCTACTGTGATCTGTATAACATATATAAAAGTAAAATAACAAAAGAAGTTAATTTTATACGAATAAACCATATTTTGAATTAAAAGTCCTGCACATTTACAAGAATAAAAAAATTTCCATGACACAACACAATATTAACAGTTACTAAAGGAAACATGAAACATATATATATATATATATATATATATGAATTAATATCACATTCAGAAGTAACTGAAGTGAGAGAAGTAAGACACAAGCTATTAATAATAAAAATAATGTCAGAGAAGATGTGCGGGTAAAGGTTGAATGAGCATCTAAACAATCTAAATGAAAATCTACAAATGAAGAGCACAACTTTGGACGAAAAGTATATACTACATGGGAATAATTGCTAATTATACACTGAAATATAAAACAGTGAAAAAGAGAACATAATAATAGAAACCTTGAAAAATAAAATGAAATAAGTGAAAAAGAATTGTTAAAATGCAAAGAAGCTACAGGAGCCAAAAGCACTCTCTCTCCCCCTCTGTCTGTCTGTCTGTCTGTCTGTCTGTCTGTCTCTCTCTATGTATATATATATATATATATATACATATATATATATATATATATGTATATATATATATATATATATATGCATGTGTGTGTGTCTGTGTATCTTTATATAATGAGGAAAGGAAATAATTTCTTAGGAAATATTTTTCAAGAACATAGATTAAAATTTTTGTGTTTATTAAATCTATAACCTAAATATTGAAGATGTTCAGCGAAGATCAGGGCTAAAATTCTAAATGACAGTCTAAGTCTGCCTCAGAAAGCAAGGACCTGCGTTTAATTCCTGGTACCACAGGCCGTGCCTGACACCAAGACCCCATGTGGTGGCACATGCCTGTAATTCCAACACTGAAAAGACTAACACTAACACTAGAACAGCAGGATCACTAGGAGTCTGCACTGAGTAACGATACCCAATAACAAAAATAAATAAATAAATAAATAAATAAATATAAAGAAGCAAAAACAGTGTTTCTATATTAAAACCAGGTACAGATTTCAAAACCATACCAAATGGCAAACACAATGTCCTAGGTTTGATCCCCAGAACTGAAAATTAAAAAATCATAACTGCTAATAATCCTAATAGTTTATTTAACTGACTTTATTTTTTTATTTATTTTTATTTTTTTGTCTTTTTTGAGACAGGGCCTCGCTATGCAGTTCAGGCTGGCCTTGAGCTCACTTTTGTAGCTCAGGCTGGTCTCGAACTCGCATGGATCCTCCTGCCTCAGCCTCCCGAGTGCTGGGATTGCAGGCATGCGCCACCACGCCCTGCTTAACTGACTTTAGATTTTAAACTGTATCAAGGAAAATTTGGGGCCCGGCGGGATGGCTCAGTGGTCTGAAGCGCCTGCTTGGGGAAGCTTCAGGGACCTCGGTTAGATCCCCGGCACCACATGCTGCTCCAGCCCTGCCCTCGGGACGAGCTGAGCCAGGCATAAAAATGAGTGAATAAACAAACAAAGGTTCTGAAACAAAAATAATAAATAAAATAAAAAAATTTTTAAAAAAGGAAAAGTTGTCACAATTATAAGGATATATAGGTAGATAAATAGCATTAAAATCGCGTTACCAAACAAGTCTATGTGAATTGCAAGTGTAGAACATGTCCTACAATAAAAGCAATACAGACATTCTTCACAATGGTACATGAAACTTTTAAACAGATAAATAATATTGCTATAACTCTCACGATATTTTTTCATGAATTTTAGTTCAATGATACAAACTATATTGTATAACCACCGTTTAATCAAATTAATGATAAATATTACAATCACATCAAAGAAATCACTAATGACAGAATTGAGTTGCTGTGAATGGATCTAGAAAGCCAGTGTAACACATTGTTATTTCATTTTTTTAATAATTGATGGATTGGTTGTAAAATGTATGAAAATATGGAAAGGAAGATTTTAAAGAAGCCTTGAGAAGGAACAAAATGACAGAAGCATGGACCAAAATCTAAATCTCATTATAAAGCAACAGTAAGCAAATGTAATTTTAGGGTAACAACAGACAAATTTTGAGTCAGATCCAGTTGTATCAATTAATCACTCTAGTCTCTGCTCTAGTGATTAGATGGGCAAAATGTAATCTTTTAACAAATTATATCAGGACTATGAATAACAGGATGCGAAACAAACGCTAACCTTTGAAACCTTTAACTTTATATCATGTGCAGTTATAATACCCCAACTTAAGATTTAACACTATAAGTAAAAGATTTCCAGTAGAAAGTGTAATGAAAAATAGATTTTTAATTTGGGCTCTATAATAGCTTCATCTACCACAGTTTTTTTTAATTATGATTTAGGAAAAACCAAATTTATAAATTTATCATCAGAATTAAAAGTGTCCACTATGAAAAATACTAGTAAATATAAAACAAGCTGTATTCCGAAAAAATACTCTGCAAAAAGTATACTTAAATTGATATTTCTGCTCAGCAATGTATAAAGTACTCACAAAACTCATTAAAAAGAAAATACCTTTATCTTCAATATGGGCAAAATAAGTATGCATGTGAATTTCCAAAAGCAAGAAAGATTTCACCATCATAAAGTAATGACAAGTGTTTGAGAAGTTAGGTAAATTTACCTAGATTAAACCAATGTCCAGTGTTCATAGGTATCTAAACATGCCACCGTGTTCCATTAATATATATGTTTTATATTTACATAGTATATTCTAAATAAATATATAATAAAATATTCAGCAAGACTTTTTTGGTTAACAAATAAGTACTTAAGATAGTTCACATAAAATCTCACTAGAGAAATATAAATTAAAGTTTTGAGCTTACACCACCATTACACAAAAATTAAAGATACATTAAAGTGTCAAGTGATGGTCAGGATACAGGTAAAATGGAACATTCATAAAGTATTATTGGGAACGTTAAATTATATCATTGCTTTGAAAAAGTCTGATAGATTTTTTATAGGCTTGATTTTAATCATTTCATTCTTAGGCATTTATTCAAGCAAAAGTAAAGCATATATATATACAGAATATTATAGTTGAATGTTCCTATCAGCTTCATTTTTAATGATTGCTATACTGGAAAAATCCAAAGAATAATCAAAGAATTATTAACTAAAATGAATCACGGTGCTTCTGCACAACTTAAAAAACTACTTAGAACTAAATGCCTGTCTAGAAAGGTAGCCATATTCTACACGGATGATCTTCAAATAATTTTGCTGGAGGAAATCACAGTAACAAGGGCAAAAACGTTCCTCCCATTCCACTTAGACTTTAGCTAATCCACACCAATCCACAGTACATAGAAGGAAGCCTATGATTCTCCATAGGCAGAACGGCAGTGTACCATAGAAGGGGGAAACAGAAGAAGAGCCAATTCGTATTAGAAAACTGAGGGAGATTGTTATGTCCATTATCCTCAGATGATGCTTCTGTCTGGATGATTTTGCATGTGTATAGATACATAAACACTCACCAAACTGTTTGAGTGTTAGTTTTGATTTTTCTAATGAAAGTCTACCTCTGAACCTTGCACTTGCCAGGCAGGCACTTTGGTCACTGAGCTATATCCCAGCCCTTGTATCATTTAATTAACTTATTTTCATTACTTATTTTTAAGTTGATGATGCCCATTAAAGTTATAAAGTCTTGCAGCTGAACGAAGTAGTATTTCTTCTCAGCCTCATTTTGGGGCTCAGCTGGTTCATCATGAAACCAGCTGGATGGAATGGTTTCAGAAATGTTTTGGTTACTTTTCTTCTTGCTGAAAATATATAGCAGGCGCCCATAATCATGTAAAGGTGGAAAAGTTTAATTTGACCCACGTTTTGGAGGTTTCATTCCGTAGTCACTGGTTCCTAGGCGGGATGTCACGGCAGAGAAGCCTGGTAAAGGAGAAACAGAGCAAGTGAAAATCAATAACAGCGTCAGAATCCTTTGTCTTTCATCCTACCTCGGCGGCAAGTCTACTGGATGATGCTAACCATACACCAGCTAGGCCTTTCCGTTATCCACACTCAGAAATATAGTAAACCAGTTGGTGGGCTAAATTAATTATCATACCCTTAATGAACATTCACACACCCCAGCCATCTTTGAGAAGTGCTCCACCCCCACCAAGAGATCATGAGACTTTGGGAACTATCTAGACACAAGCCATAACCACCTGGATCTTACTAAAGGTCCGTCAGTAACTTGGAATGTGTCTCTGCCTCATATGTCAAACATCCACAGCTTATTAGTCCACTTTTTAGCCAGTGCAAGGTTCATATGGTGATTGCATAAAAGAAAGAAAATGAACAGAAACAAGGAAAGCCTCTTGAATCCTGAAGTTGGAAAATAGTACACAAGCACTTTTGACTCCATTCATTAAAGCAAGTCACATAATCAATTTCAAAGTCCAAGAAGGAAATAGGTGCTGCAACCATTATGAGACTGTAGTAAGGTATGTTTGAAAAGTTGGATCGATAAGGCAAGCAAATATGCATAATAAATACAGTATTATGTGCAAAGCAAGCAATGCATACTAAGAACTACTTCCAAGAAACAGAAACAAAATCGTGCTTTTACCTGAATAATTACCCAGTATATTGTGAGCTCTCACCTTCTAAAACTCAGTATATGAGTTTATGTCATTTAACTTTAATACCAAACAGTTACAAATACTTGAAGATTGATTTGTCAAATAAATTGTAAAAAAGACATTTTTGAGGATATTATTATAAATTAAATAAATCCCTTAATGCTATGAGAAGCAGCAAAAGAAAACATGCTCCCAGCCACCAAAATTAGTTCTATAATTTTCTGAAATTAGTTATAAGCTATTATGGTTGGAATGCAAAATTGGAAACACTGAGTAAGATAAAATTTCTCAATTATTCTATCTTTTCTGAGTTTATACCTCCACATCACTTATTTAAATACCTTTGAACTCTTTGGAATGAGCACTTACACAAACATCTGTCATGTTTTCACATTTCTCTCATCTTCTAAAAAATATATAAGAGAATCTGCAGGTGAGTCATGGGTACATAGGTTGGGAAAATGTTAAAGGCATTACTCACCAGCATGGATTGGAAATTCTGCTGACTAACATCTCTACCTACATGGTGTTCTACTTAGTGTAAATAGAAGTTAGAACTTTGGACATCTCTTGGCTAATACATAGTACTCTAAAGTCTAAGCAGACAGTTCTGAGGGGAAGCAAGTTATATTTGTCCAAGCAAGTTAATAACTCATAGAAATTATTTCTCTGGGGTGAAATACATGTGGTTTCAAGAAAACATCAGGTAAAGCAGTATTCATATTTTATCTGAACGCAAAACATTGCAACAGTGTGCCTTAGACACACAGTCAAAACATTCAAGCCAAAGGGATGAGTGTCTCTCAGAGCATTTTCTTCATTGACATTTCTAAGTGCTTGCTTGCAGCAAGAAGAGAGACTAGGAAAAAGAAAGAACAAATTTAGCTACATCATTTTCCACACATATTTGATTTTCTTTGTTAACTGTTCTTTAAAACTGGCTAACTTGAGAAAGATTGTCTTATACAAAACCAAGTCTGGTTATATTTTTCAGAACTTGCTGTCAAAACAATATTTGCTTTTCTGGCCATTAATCCTGCAGAAAAATGAAGAGGGAAGTGAAAAGAAAATATGAAAGTTTAGAAAACCTTTATTATTTGTTCCACAAGCACAAGTCAAAAGAAGGTAAACATAAAATAATAATGGCTCTAACCTTGCAGATTGAACTGCAGCAGAGGAGGTTGTGTGCATAGCACATCTGTCCTTTTGATCTTATTATTATGTGGTCCTGAAGGGGAGGAAGGTCCTGCTGCTAGGAAAAAACAGACCCTACATGCAAAGGTAAATGTCAAGGAGGAAATAAGGTCAAAATACAAAATCATAACCAAAGGTAACAACACTGGTTTGCACAGAATGCCAGCTAAACAGAATTCATAGTTGAAAAACAGAAGTAGAATGAAACAGGAGGAAAGAAAATGAAAGGGTTAGAAAGGCCATTTCTCTGCAGTGCATGGAAATGCTACCTTCCCAGTCCCTTGACTTTCTGGTAGAAGGATATTTTAGGGGGAAAAAAAAGTATCCTATGCATAGACTCACATAACAATAAAGTGGGTAGTTAGAGGTTCTCCTCCTACTTTTACTCCCCTAATGAACTCTAGTTGCATATTGGCTCATTTTTCAGAAAGTAGTTTTCATCCTGATAGCTTCATGGATAGTACTTGGACATTAATATCTCTGTATCTCCCTATTTACGAAATGTTGAAGATTGAATAGTGAAGTTCTGAACTGAACATAAGAACACAAGTAGTTCCCTGCTGCATGCAATGGTGGGAGCATCAGTTAACATCTGCTAAAGACCCACGTCCCAGCCGTGCCTCTGGTGAAGATGTGCAAGTAGGCAGGTCGCACTGTTCTTGTTGCTTTCTTTAATTATAATGATAATGATGAATCAGCATGCCAGAATGATCAAACATGACTCAGACAGAGCGCTTTATTCAATCTCCTTGCATTGGTAGCCTTGGCATTTACTGATTCATCCGTGCTTTTTCTGATTACTCAAAATGATCTTAATGCTATATGTCATATTATAAAATGAAATAGGTAGATGCAGTGGGCTGAAAATGTAGTTTTCCATGCGCCAGGAAGAGGTCTTAGGACAGTTTACTTAACTAGCCTTTGACCTATAGGGTCATTGCAGGGTCACTTATATAAGTAATATAAGACCCTTGAATGACACGACAAAGGTTTTACAATACATCATAGATGAGGAAGAAGGAAGGTTAACAAATCAAGCCAATTTAATCATGTCGTTCTCAATCAAATCAGTGTCTGTAAAATTCAGAGAAGAGAAATAACTAGAATATATCCTAAGGCTCATACTATTTTATTTGCTAAATATTATTACTTGTGGTTCATATTTTTGTTATTTATTTTCTATAATTATCCTACATGATACTCCTAAAATTATAGATAGATAGATAGATAGATAGATAGATAGATAGATAGATAATGATATACAGGCCATTTTTGTCTTGTTGAAAAAGAAATTGGTTTCTCTACATGTTAGTTAATTCATACGTACCAAGAATATTATGCCAGTACTTCCTTTGTCACTGAGTTACATTACCTGATACCTACAACTCAAAAAATAAGATGTTTATTTTGGCTCAGTTTTTAGAAGTTTTAGCCCAGAGTCCACTGGGCAGCCTGGCAGAGTCACATAGCAGAGGAGCTGGTGCTTGTGTCATGTTTTGGGACCCAGGGGCGAAAGCTGAGGGAGCTAAACCTTTGCAGCACCCCTATCCAGTGACCTGTTTCTTCCCACCAGACGCAGCTCCTAAGAGCAAGCTGTGACCCTCACAATCCAATCACGTTTCAGAAACCCTGCCTATGAATGCATGGAGCTCTTCGGCGACCTTTAGAAATAAAACACCGCAGAAATGTCTTTAAAGTCATACACTTCTGATACGATCTGGCTGCCTTACATGGAGATCTCTACCTGCCGTAAGCTTTTGCCTTGTTCACTGTATCGTGGCATGCACCATCTTAGTAGAACTCCCACAGCTAACAGCACTACTACTTCAATACTGGTATTATGATACTGATATTATTGCTATTGTAAGGTTTTCTTGCACTTATCAAGAACGAGGAATATTTTTAATTTTCCCTAGCATATATTAATAAATTTCATTAAGGGACAGCTATAAATTTAAGGAAAGGGAAAAATACCTTCAAAAAGGAAATTTAGTCTGGCCAGAAATTCACTTTTCAGGAGTGAGGCAGCAAATAAGGCAGACATCATTAATTAATAGCACACATCTTAAAATGTATTTGTATGATTTATGGCAATAAGATATTTGATACTCAGAAAGCCAGTAATGTAAGCTCAAGTGCCTATATTATAGAGTAATACTATTACAAAACTATTCTGCTGGAAGGTTAAGAATGTAACTTAACAGACCAAAAATTGGAGAAAAAGAAGGGCTGTAAGGATAGCCAATATTTTGGCCCTAGCCCTTCAAGGCCAATAAGGACTCAGGATATAAGATAACCTGTGCTGTAATATCCTATAACTCAGAGGTGTCCCGAATTTTCTGGTCAAGGAGATTATGGGCCCTCAGAGGAAAGGGATAAATGAACTATAGTGTGTCTAAGGAGAGTCACCCAGAGGAAAACATTCTCTCAGGCTTTCACAGAAAGCAAACTGGCCAAGCAATGGCCATGACTCATCCCAAAGCCTGACACTAACAACAGTTCTACAAAGTACTGTATATGGTCCCAAACTTAATACTGAGGGGATTTGACCCTGAAAGATAAAAAAAAAAAGATTGTTTTGTTATACAGGTCTTGCTTTGACTTGCCCTTGATCACGCAGAAAAGAAAAGAAAAGAAAAAAAAAAAGCTTAATTACAATGCAGGAAATGCAGAGCTAGATTGGTGAGATGAGCTTCAGGAGGCTTAAATCAATAGCCTCCAACATTACAAGCTTCACTGGTGGCCCACTGCAATTGCAGAACATTTGACTGTGCATGCATCTGCTTCCTCTTAGCGCAAAGAGAAGAATTTTCTTGTCCTTTCTTTGTTTTTCTCTTTTTTTCTTTGCTTTCTTCTTAGCAATATCAATAGAGAGGTGGGTCATGCCCACACACTGTGCTCTGTAGAACTATTGTGAGGACAATATATAATGTTTCAACTTTTAAAAAAAGAAAGGGGGGAAAAAAAGTGATGCTTATTGAAAGTGTTAATGTTTAATGGTTTGATCAATCTTATATAACTATATCTATTAATCTAAGCTGATCTGATGAAGAAAATATGTAATATAACCATTGTTAAATTTAAACAATAAAAATACTAAAAGTCATGAAAAAAAAAAAGAAATACTAATGCAAATCTTTAAAAATAAGAAAAATGCACCCAACCGAAGCCTTGCAAAGAGTCATTAGCATCTTAAATTTAGATGAAATAAATAATATATATGCTTACATCACAGTATAATAAATATAAAAATAATTGTTCAATAATTGTATTTAAAAGACTGAAAAATAAACTGAAAAATTGGTTTGGAGAGAAATGTAAAAACAATTAATATATATTCTTTTTTTTTTTTTTTTTTTTTTTTTTTTTTTTTTTTTTTTTTTTTTTTTTTTTTTTTTTTTTTTTTTTTTTTTTTTGTCTTTTTGAGACAGGGTCTCGTTATGCAGTTGAGGCTGGCCTTGAGTTCACTTTTGTAGCCCAGGCTGGTCTCGAACTCGCACCAATCCTCCTGCCTCAGCCTCCCGAGTGCTGGGATTACAGGCGTGCGCCACCACGCCCGGCCCAATTAATATATATTCTAAATGCCAAAAATATGCTGTGTAGCAAAATTTTAGACGATAAATTATTTCATTCTTGTAAATGGTTTTATAAATGACATAGTGAAAGAAAACATGAGCAAAATACAAATATATTTTGTTTTTAGTATGAAAGCAAATTATCAATGCGATAAAGTAGAAAATACCAAATACTTCAATAATTTAAAGGACAATACAAAAATAAAATTGATAAAAAATATAATTCATTTTATTTCCTAAACTATTTGGAATATCTGCATATATCACTAAGAATAGAGGGGTTTTTTTAATCAAAATAAAGACAATTAGTATAAGTTTTTAAAATGTGTTTATGTGTAAAAATGCCTGAAATCATTCTTACTATAAATAATTTTATTTAAAAAGCTTTTAGTACCAAAAGATGCAAATAGTAGAGCAATCTTTATTGAAAACTAGATAAAGATGTTAATATTGACAAAGATCCAATGTAGGCCATTTCTTTTAGAATTCTAAAACATAAAAAGAAAAGAAAAGAAAAAGAAACCAAAAATCAACAGATTTAGAATAACAAAAAAGCACTGTTTTCAACTCTTCCAAGTAAATGTGATTTGAAATGCAAGTTGTAGCCAGGCCTGGTGGCGCACGCCTGTAATCCCAGCACTTGGGAGGCTGAGGCAGGAGAATTGATACAAGTTCCAGACCAGCCCAGGCTACAAAAGTGAGCTTAAGGTCAGCCTGAACTGTACAACAAGACCCTGTCTCAAAAAGACAAAAAAGAAAGAAAAGAAATGAAATGAAAGTTGTGACCAAGATGTTAACAGACAAAGGGTAAACCTTCCTCACTTCTCTATGAAAATAGACTGAGTCTAAAATCCTTAGTAAATTACTGTATCAAGTGGCTGCAACTCAGAATAGCATGTTTGATTCCCAGAATAAAAGGAAAAAATTGAGCAAGAAGTTCACTTATGCTAAGCATATAATTTAAAATATAAAGTCATACAACTGTTTCAGCAATATTAAATCAACTTATAAATATTTTTTTGGGGGGGGCACTGGGGGATTCAGACTCACGACCTTGCATTTTCCAGGCAGGCACTTGTGCCATGGAGCTATCTCCCCAGCCCCTATAAATAATTTTAAAAAGTTAGATAATTCTAAGGCTACATCTTGTACCAGGAAGAATGATAATTATCAAGATGGTGAAAATTAACAATTGCTGGAATGGCTGTGGTGAAAAAAGAATTATTGTATATTTGATGGGAATGTGAAATAGTACATTCAGGATGGACATCAGTATGAAAATTTCTCACACACCTAAAATTAGAGATTCCATATGACTCAACTATTCCCCTCTACAAAAGTTCCTCCAAACGCTGAAGTTATCACATATGCACACCAATGTTTATAGCAGCACCATTTATAATAACTAAATCCTGAAATCAGCCAGGACATGCATCAGCAGATAGAGAGGGAAATATAGGTATGCATTACAAAATAGTACTCAGTGGTAAAGAAGGTTAAATTTTAGACACTTGTAGGAAAATGTTTACATCTGGAAAATATAATGTAGAGTGAAATAAACCAGTCTCACAAGACTTAAACACCATATGGTGTCTCTCATTTGCAAAAGTCAAAGTATAAACAAAGAGGATAATAAAAGATGGATGGAAGGATACAAAGGGAAAGATCCCTTGGAAACAGAAAGGGGTGCAGGACCAAAGGTGAGGGGAGGGGGAAAGTAAATAGAATTAAGATATGGCTTGGACAGAGACCTTATAACCTTAATGAATATAAACAATTGATGCCATAAATATAGCTAATACTAATAATAACAGTGATGAACATAAGGAAAGCATCTTTAAAGGCAGAGGAAGGGAAGGGTGGGAAGGGGACTGGAAAACAAAGCATGTACTGTGTGCAGGAACTCACTTCCCAAACGAATATAAACATCATGTCCCGCAAACATGTGGTGATGAAAGAAAAAAGCGGAAAGAGTAGAAGAAAGCAACAGGAAATTTCATTTTCCTTTCCTATAGATCTAACGGCAATAAAACGAAGACTGGTTTTCCAACGACAAAGAGAACACAAACAAGTATATGGCTACTTATTTGTATGGTCACAAAGACATTTTAAAAGAAAACATAATAAATACTGTTGGCATCTGTATATTAAAACCAAGATAAGAAAGAGTCATTTCAAGTCCTGTGGCTAAGCCAGGGTTTCACTTCCTGACTGAGGGTGTAGTGGAACTTCTGTCTAATGCATGTGCACCAGGAGGCATACACTTCAGAAAAGGAGAAATGCTTGTCTCTGAACTCTATCCCTATTTATCATCTCTTAATGTGATTTATGCCTCTTGTATAGCAATTCATTTTTTACCCGATAAGAATTTCTAAACTGATTTAAGTAGTTATATTGCTATCTATATAACATTTTACTTGGTATCAGAAAGTAATACAAGGCACATTGAAATGTATCTCACTTAATCCTCATGCAACTGTTATTGTTAAGACCTACATAATACAGATTTAAACTTGAGTCAAGGTTTATGCCCCTTGCCCAAAATTTAATATAACCATGAATGATCTAAAGTGAAATTTTAATCTTAAGATTCTGACTCCGTAAAAATGTTTTTTATTAACAGATTTTCGTTGTTTTTTGAAGTTTTATTTTCCTGAGTTGGAAGATGCAATCTCCTAAATACCATCCCCATTTACAGATATGTAAGTATCTCATCCTTGTTTCATGACAGTGCTTCATTTGCATTTCATTTGTTGATATTTATGCGCATGTTGAAGAACCAGTCTGGACTCTAAGCTTGTTGATCATAAATTTCAAGGAAATTAAATTAGAGCTATAGGAAGCGCAGTTATGGGAGCTGTTTATGTAGCAGTCCAGGAATTAAAGCCAGGGCCTCCACACTTCATGACATCCTCTGAGATACAGATATAAATATGGATACAGATACAGATACAGATACAGATATGGATATACATTTAATTTGGGGGCATGGTCTTGCTAAGTTGCTGAGTCATCCAGGCTTGGGTTAAACTTGCCATCCCTCTACTCAGTCTCCAAGAGTATTAGGATTAGAGGTGTGTGGGACCTGGTGGGATGGCTCAGTGGTCTAAAGCGCCTGCTTGGGAAAGCTTGGGTGGCTTCAGGGACCGCGGTTCGATCCCAGGCACCACATGCTGCACCAGCCCTGCCCTCGGGATGGGCTGAGCCAAACATAAAAATGAGTGAATAAACAAATAAAGATTCTTTAAAAAAAAAAAAAAAAAGGATTAGAGGTGT
>PVJA010024133.1:0-32181 GCA_004027025.1 Myocastor coypus
ATATATATATGTGATTGCTTCCAAAAATTTTCAATCCTAAATCATAGTAAAAGGAAGATTTTTTTGAAAGTCTTACATGCAATCTGTCATGCAACAGTGTTCCCTGTTCATGTTACACACACACACACACACACACACTTGAACTTGCACACTTATGTGTATCAGACAGGGTTTCTCTCTGCTTTTCACATAAAAAGCATACTAGCTATCTGCACTGCATTATTTTTATTCTACTTAAGAGTATGGTCAATAAAAAGAAGAGAATGGACCCAGGTTGTTGAAATACCACAGGGAAATCAACAATTTAACACCACTTTATTTTCGTTTTCTAATCATTGCAAAATGCCTTCATTTGTTGCTTTTCAAATAAGGTAAGAACACACATCGTGTTGCCTCTCCAGTGAGCGTTTCGCCATGTGGCTGAGTTGCAGGTAGCATCACAGCAAATACTCCCTTGAGGTACACAGAGAATGAGTGGTGACTTTTGCTTCTGCTTTTGAAATACAGATCTTACTAAAGGTACAAATCATTGCCGCTGGCTTATAACAATTAGCCCTCACCAGTAGGTCAGTAAGATGAGATAACTATTTTATAACTTTTTCAATGAATATTATCTTAAAAATTCAATCAGAATATTTTCCAAGTAGAATGAAATGATTTGGTTATTGGCTAAAAAATATTAATTTATATTTGCGTAGTTGTAGCCCTGTTACGATTTGTGTCTAGTCATCCTCACAGAGCCTCATGAAGCCTTGGGGTGGCATCTGGATGGAATTTGTGATGGATTCTTGATCCAATAGTGGGACTGCAGGTGTGAGGGATGCACCCTGGCCCTGGGGTGGGTAATCTGCAGTACAGTGTAAGGAGAGGAGAGAGGCTGGCCAACTGCCTGAATTGCTGCCACTCCCTTGGAGCTCTGGCTTTGTGCCTTATGCCATGCTGCCTTGGAGCCAGCTGAGTATGGACTGAAACTTCCACTAACTATGAGCTAAATAAACCCTTCCTTCCTTCCTTCCTTCCTTCCTTCCTTCCTTCCTTATTTTTGGGTGTCTGGTATTTGTCTAAGCAATGAAAGAAAATAACTGAGACAAGCCGCAGAAGGTATCTTTCTGAAAGGTTTAGTATTAAAAGTCAAGAGCATTCCTGGACTTGCAGAGTCCTTGACACCTTCAACATGTTAGGCACCTTCAAGTTTTATAACTAAGCTTCTAAATGTTCACTGACCTTACCTACCACTATTAATACACCAGCAATGAAAGCCTCTGGACGTTAGTGATGGAGGCATAGCTTGCTTCTTGCTCTGGTATTTTCCGTCCCGATACTCACTTCTGTCCTTAACTGGGAGGTGTTGTCATGCTGTGGGGAAGTGTGTGGTCATAGGGGGCAAAAATCTGTCTGCTCTCTGTGCTCAGCCATGGGCCTGTGGACCAAAGGCAGTTAGTTAAAACACCTGTGCCTCTTTTGTACCAAATATAATATGGGATAATAGTTAAATATTTTTCATCTGCCTCAGCCGTCACAAACTTTAAATGTGTGTATGATTATTCACCTTCAGCTAAGAGACTTTCACATGGAAAATCCAGGAAAATATCCAGTAAAGATAAAGAAGCAAGGGTCCCATTGTGTTGTGCACCATTCTATGTTTGTGTGCATTAATCCCTGTCACCCTTGCAGAAACCCTTATAGTTCCATTTTGGGGTAGGAGTGTGAGAAGATCTCTCTGTAGGTTAGGCTGGCCTTGAACTCATTGTGTAGCACAGGCTGGCTTTGAACTCACAGGGATCTTCTTGCCTCAGTCTCCTGAGTGCTGGGATTACAGGTGTGAACTACCAGGTCTGGCTTCAGGTTCAGATTTCAGTCCTGAGATTTTTTCTCCTGAAAGACCCCTCTGTCAGTGCAAGTTGGACAGTTGGTCATTCTGGGGTTTAGAATTGTCCACTATTAGTTACTATCCTCTTATGGTTGTTACTCAAATCCATGCCATAGTGCTGGAAAAAATAAGCACTCGATATACATTGGCCACTTTCTCAGCTCCTGTTCATAATATGGTTCATTTTCCTATAAACTTCCTGTTCTTTTATTTTCCTAATTATTCCTTTCTGCCTTGTTCAGTAAAGACTCAGATGACCTGACTTTTGCTTCCAAACATTCCTTCTCTGTTTCAACTCTTGACTATAGTTGGAAACTTTCACAGTGAAAAAACAAGAAAACCACCCAACCAACCAAACACCTCTTATGCAAAGTGAGTAAAAGGACTGCACCACCAAAGATTGTAACTTATAGAGGTTTCTTTCTTTATCTGTATTATTATTTACATTATATATGTTACAGGATATGAAGTCTCAGTGAGAATAGGGAAAATAAACTTCTTAAATAAAATTAAAGTCTTATGTATGAAATGTTCTGCCGAATTCCTTATTGGTCAAAAATCCAAAAGAGCCTAATAGCGTAATAGGTTGTCCTTTCAAAGGCTAGAGGAAATCTATCTTACACAGCCTTCCTCATCTACAAATAGGTGGCCTAATTAAAACCAAACTTCTTTGACATTACTACTATTTCAAGAATGGATGTCACCCTCATACCCAGTTTCTCTCACTGCCTCTGTTTGGGGTGTGTACTGTGGGCTGCTATTTGGGCAGGCATCTCTCTGCCTCTTGGAAACAGAATGCCACCTGCTTCTCAGTGCCTTTCAGTTCTGCCAGCTTGGTTTTCCTTAAGCTGTCTTTTCCTGGCACAAAGAATTGCCACCCAGCTCCATTTCAGTAGTAGACCTCATGCTCCAACGGTGCTTCCTCTAACATGGAGCTCAGAAACGTATTTGTGTTTAAAATCCTTTTAAAATTCATTTCACAATGGTATTGCTAGTAAAGAAATCCACTAGCATCCCTGTCATTATTTGTCTTGTCCACACAACAGCTCGCTGTGGTTAGATTACAGAGCTTGCCTTTATGACGGTCCCTATTTCTCCACCTCCACTTCACTAAAGCTGGTGGTGATATATTTCAGTGGAAAAATGAGTATGTGGAAAGATACAGCGTAATCCCTATTTGTATATGGCTCTGACTTTTACCGTGAATAACTTTAATGGACTTCATGACATTTCTGAAACACTGTTAAGCATATTGGGAGCATTTCTTTTGAGTGCCTTTTAAAGAACAACAACAAGAGTTGCGATTTCAACTCTTTATTGTTACCTTCATTCTTCTACAATGCAGTAGGGTCTGAAACAGGATAAGTCTCTACTTTCAGGGCATTCACGATTTATTGTGAAGTTTTAAAAATATTTTAAGGCGCACACCTGTAATCCCAGCACTTGGGAGGCTGAGGCAGGAGGATTGGTGCGAGTTCGAGAGCAGCCTGGGCTACAAAAGTGAGCTCAAGGCCAGCCTGAACTACACAGTGAGACCCTGTCTCAAAAAGACAAAAAAATATTTTAAGGAAAATCTCAATTTTTGCTTTTGAAACACTTTGAGGGGTATGGACAGTAACACCAACACATGCCATTTAATTGGTAGATTTGGTCAGTCTTAAAGTGACCAGTCATCCCATTTTTCCTGAAACAGTTGCAATTATAGCATTATAAATTTTAGGTCCTGAGACAGTTGTCATGAGAAAATACCAAAGGAATAGTCACACGGATAAGGGTCACACCGATAATACTAATTGGCATGTAACATAGTAGTAATAATGAAAGACACTTGCATAACTCCTTTAACTTGTTATTGACTTCTACAGACACATAGAACTATTGACTGAATCCTGGGGGGTGGGGTATGTGTGGGTTCCAGGCACTTGGCTCTCAGGAAGGAGGCTGAAATGCATGTACTCTGCCTATTCCTAACGGTGCAGAAGCACTAGTTGTTTCTTTTGAGCACATACTATTGACTCCTAAGTGGCCACCAAAGGTCTTCATCAAGAAAAACATGTATAGGGTGTGATGGTTCAGGCCTGCAATTCTAGTTCTCAGGGAGGCTGATGCAGGAGGATTTTAAGTTCAAGCTTATCCTTGGAAGATTTGTGACTTAGTAAGATCCTATCTCAAAGTCTTAAAAAATGACAAGAACTGGGGTAGAGCTTAGTGCAAAGCCCTTGCTTCAAAACCTAGTATCATTTTCGTTTAATAGCATGATATAAGGCCCCTACGCCACTATTCTCCACAGTCATTAGATGAAATTCAGCTTTCTCAGCTTGATAGTTCTTCATTTTCAAGATTAAGAAAAAATACTGGTGGAATCATTTTCTAAAATGAAGCGAATCAGAAGGATATTGAAGAATGAAAAGTCGTATCCATTATAGATGCAGATCACTCATGTAACTGACATCATAGTTTTATTTTGACATTGTCTTCCTTAGGATTGTCCTGGAGTGTGTGTGTGTGTGTGTGTGTGTGTGTGTGTGTGTGTGTGTGTGTGTGTGCTATTTATTTCCATGGAATTTTTCCCTCTTTCCCTGCTCTTTCTCTTGTGCAGTTACCATGGGAACTCCTGGGTCTCACCAGGGAGGGCTAGAGGTTAGTGGCATCTAGCAGTGGGTTTTGAAGTTAGTTTGTACCTTGGGTTTGAAGTGTTTGCTCAGGTCTGAGCTGTGCGGGAGCCATGTGATCATTACTCTGGCATCTACTATGCACATCATGTCAGTTATTGCTAAAAGGAACAAAGGCCTTGGGAGGTGAGCCTTGGTCCTTTCATCTCCTGCAAGCCAAGCTTGAATTTCTCCTTCAAATTAAACAAAAATAATGGGAGCTGTTGTCCCTGGATGCTCAAATTGGGCCAGAACAAAGAAGCAGTGGCTGTTAGAGCAACCCATTCTAAAAGAGGAGGCAGGATCTTGGGGCATGTTTGGTACCTGGTTAATCATTCTTATTCTGATTTTGTTGCAGTTATTTTCATTCGCTCCTCCCGGATACTGCCCATCTGTGCTCTCTTCCTGACCTCTCTGTGAGCTTGAGCAGCCAGCCACCTGGGGGCTTTCCTTCTCTATCCTCCTACCATTAAGGAGGTGGCATAAATAACAAAAATGCTTACTTTTTTCAAATAAGAAAAGCATCATTTTAATACACAAAGTTAATAGGAGACAGGTGATATTCCCATAATATACTAATGCATACTTAATACAGCATGCTGATTTGTGCCTCAGGTTAAATAACTATATTCCTTTAGAGCATAGTTCTTTCAATAATAGTATTAACTTCAGTGGGAAAATATTTGTATTATTTTCTGTAATTGAAAATTCCAAATGCCTACTTTCATCTACAGAGTATTTTAGTTTTAGCTGGCGAAAACACAACTTTTCCAATACGTATCAGGCTCTTGCATTCTAATCGGTTAATAAAGAAATGAAATTTTTTTCCATTTTTCAGCTCTGCACAGTCACCTTCAGAGTTAAAGGCAGGAGTGACCGCTCTTGGCAATTTTAAGGAACCCCTTCCAACAGTGATTCCCTACAGAGCTGTTTAGTGTGTAGTTCCCCTCTGGGTGTCGACTGGGAAGCCAAATGCAGTGTATTTTCAAATAGTCATTTGCTCTAATAATTAGCATTATGGTACAGTATGTAGTCGACTGCCTGTGGAGGTCTAGATAGTGACATAAAATGTCGATTTTTCCCACACTGTCCTATTGGACTGATTATACTCATAGTTCCTAGACTTAAGTGAAGTAGAATTACGTTTTAACAGAATAAACATCTGTAGCATGCAGAGAACATTGTTCTTTTTATCATTAAAAGCTGTTCCAGCATTTATGCATTTATTGCACATGTATTTATTTAGCATGTACTATGTGCTCATTTTTTGAGGAAGTTTTACCTTGATCTTCAACCAAGATTTTACAAATGGTAATGAAACTCTGGAGATAAAATGGTTTATGGTATTTTAGCTAAGTTTTTATTCTTTCTTTTTTTATGTATGTGGTACAGGGTCCCACAATGCAGCTCAGACTCACAGTGACTGTCTTATTTTCCAGCCTCCCCAGCACTGGGACTACAGGTGTGCACCACCATGCCCAAGCTTGGTTGCCAGCTAAGCATGCCTGGGGGTGGAGCTGGTGTGGCAGGTGGTCCTGGGAATTGAACTGTGATCCCTGCGCTTGCCTAAGCAAATGCTTTAGTCCACTGAGCTATCTCGCCGACTCATTGTGTTCTATAAATGTATTCTAGATAGACATTTTGAGGGTGACTATCTTATTTTTGCTGGATAAGCTTAGGAGTTAAGGAATTAAAATGCCTAGGAGAAAGACTGATTAAGCTAGAGTCCTACGGATAGCTGTGATTTAATAAACATTTTATAATGGTAACTTTTTACCTCAGCACTCTCATCTGTGAAGCAGAGGCATTCTTTATTGGGAAGATTTAGGTAGTGTGAAAATCATAGCCATAGTAGACATCCCATAAACAGCTGTGCTTTCTACAACTTTTAGAGTATGAGCAGTGTCTTATTTTTTCATGGTTGAGTCAAAATATCTGATGCCCAAAGTTAAGGGGGAAAGGTTTACTTAGCTCCCAGTTTGTGGACATTTTAGTCCATCATTAGCTGGCTCTGAGGCAGTCTAGCACACAGCAGAGGGGGAGCAATTCATGGTGGTGGAAAAGTGCAAATAACACGAGAGACAGGGAGACAAGGCTCTTTCTGTCCCTTATATTGTCTGCAGTCTACTTGGATTAGGACAGTGTCAGTCCAGTTGTTGGGCTGCACCACCAGTCACCCGTCCTTTTCCCCGGCACCTTCTATCCCTGTATTGCACTATGCATGAGTTAAGCCCACACTCAAGATTCAGCCACATCTGAAAATAACCTACAACCACATGAAGCTTTCAGGAGATAACCAGCATACAAGCCCTAACAAGTAGAAAAGAATGTCATTCAAACTCTCATCTTTTCAATATGAATGAGGAAGGGAAATCAGCAGTGCGTGTATGATTAAACGTGATGGTTGTGATTATACTGTGCAGAGGGCATAGTTCCTCTCTGAAAGGTACTTTTTTATGGCTGACTCACCCTGCTCTAGGGGTGGGGCTGGTACAGCATGTGGTGCCGGGGATTGAAGCACAGTCTCTGTGGTTGCATAAGCTTGCCTAAGCAGACACTTTAGACCACTGAGCCATCTCGCGGGCCCTCTGGAGGGTAATTTGATTGCAGAGATATGACTCTGAAGAGGTAACATGCTAATGACACCATCAGTGCCACCAAAGCATTAACAAGGCTCCAGGAAAGGAGCTGTTTTGTTTCTTTATATCCAAGATCAAGAGTAATATACACAGATGCAATAAATTCTGCACGCTGAGGCCAGATTAACAGAACAGCAATACTGATCTTCAGCCTGTTTGTGTGTTGCCCTAGGTTTCATTTCCAGCCACTCAATTTGACAGATTCAGTTAAGTTTGAATCCAGATGCCTTCATGGCTTGCTGTAGAGCGCTTCTTTCTGTCCCCTGCTGGCTACCATACAGTAGATGAAAAGGAAGTATAAACAGTGACATTCTAGAAGTCTAAATTGAAGGACAAAGGAATGACCTCAAATATAACATATTTGAAACAATAAAATTTTTGGTTTGGATTGATACTTTTGAAAACAATAACCAGGTATAAAAAGAGCAATGTTTTTTCCATAGATTAGTAGGTATCAGAATTCCAAGAACCCAGGAGAATGGAATGGTAACGATTCCAAAGACAAACAATATGGTTCAATATCAGCCTTTGCATCGATAATCAGATATAATATCTGAAACCTCTAGCATTAAAAATGTCAGTATGATGTCTGCTCAGAATTCCAACGAAAAGTGTACTTTATATACTATTAATACTTCTTTTAATAAGTGTATCAGATGAAAGCATTTATCAATTGTCTATGTAGTTATGTTTTGGGTCATTCATCTTTCTATAGCTTGGCTTATTTGGATCCATATTGGGTGATCTTAATAACCAAATAAAATTATGCATTTAGCTGCCCACCAACTGTGTTAATGACTTATAAAGAAATTATTTAGATACTGGGGGAAATAAATTTATTTAACCTAAATACTAAAATCCTGAGAACAAGTTTGGTTAAACAGAAAACATAAACAGAGCTTTGCTAAAAGTTTGTTCCCAAACAGAATCTAAACAGAAAATGAAATCTATATACCTCATACTTTGAGACATTGGGCAGTGCAGCAAGATTATTCTCTCTCTCTCTCTCTCTCTCTCTCTCTCTCTCTCTCTCTCTCTCTCTGTCTCTCTCTCTCTCCATTACCAGCAGTTGAACTCAGGACCCTGCACTTGCCAGGCAGGCACTTATTCTCATGAGCTACCACCCAGCCCCATTTTTACATGATTTTGAAATTAAGGGAAGATTACATGAGACAAAGTCCATGGTCTCTGATACAGGCCTAGTGTGAAGATACAAGCAATGGGAAATTCTTCAGTCCTTCCTACATGTCTCTGAAATGCAGCTCTTGTTCAGCAGGGCCTCACACTTCTAGTAACCTTGATACCTTCACCAGTACTGCATTACTGAGTAGGATGACATCTGCCCTTATTTCAGAAAGATACCTCATCACAGATCTAGTTAAAGAGTCTTGGCAGGGGAAAATTTGGATTAGGGCAGTAGATAAAAATACATTGGGGTATTTTGGGATGTATATGAGAAATGGAAATGGTAAGGGACCATTTAGAATCATCTTTTTTAGTATTTCCTAGGGCAATCTGGCTCATTTAGATTGAAATAACTGTCAGAAGCTATGTCCCAGTTTGATTGATCTCAATGTTAAATGTCTTTACATATCCTCCCTCATCTTTCCCCTTCCAGCTTGATAGCTATAACTGTGCTCCTCCTTGGTGGGGAAAGGAGACCAACTGGAAGAGCACCCAGGCACTGGGGCACTGCTCACATTCAGTGAAAGAGCTGCTTCTCCATTTGCCACTATCTTAAGTGGTATCTGTATTGCCTCTTCTCATGGTCTTCAAAGTGCAAGCAGAAAAGCAAACTCTGAGGACAGCTTACCCATTTAAAATTGTTTTCTTTTACTTTGAAGGAGTCCTTGTCTTGCCACTCATTAGGCCAGATGGGAGGGATGATATTCTGATACCAGCTCTTGCACAGATGCTCTTACTGCTTTTCAATTGTTTGAGAGAGGTTGTGATGAAAAAGAAATTACATTCAATCTCACACCATTTTGAATTTTTTCCTTTTCCTGATTCGGGTAAGAAATTTATCCTAGCACAGGTTTATCTCTCTTGATAATGGCCTTTGTGGCTGTAGGGAAATGTTAATGCAGTGAGCTGGTATCTACCATTTTGATACTCCTTAAAGGACTCAGAATAATGGGAGCTTGGGGTGTAACACTGCAGAACAATGTTGGCCACCAGCATGTGTGGACCCATGAGTGTGCAGCTCTATTTCTGAGGTAGCCTTATCTCTGTAGCTGCCGTTGTCTCCGCCACTTTTCCTTTCTTGTTTTTCTTCAACTCTGTCTCTCTCTTTCTCTCTCTCTCTCTCTCTCTCTCTCTCTCTCTCTCTCTCTCTCTCTTTCACTAGTTTCAACTCATTTTCTCTCTTTATTGCTCTTGTGTTGTTTTCCATGATTCTGGACAAAAATATGAGAACCTCACAAATATCATCCTCTGCCCTTGGTTGATTTCAGTGCTAACCTCATTGGAAGTGTCGTGGTGGCTGGGAGGCAACAGAAATAGAAATATTTTGTCTACCCTTCGTCCAGTGATATGAAAAGAAGGTTATTACCTGAGATTCTTATATTAGTATTTTTGTCATAGTCCTTAATTTGATTCCAGTTGGAGGATGCTTGTCATATTCCTGGACACTAGCTAATTCATTCACTACTGGAAAGCAAATGCTATTAAGCTTTGATCTTTATAAGCGAGCAGGCTCTGTTGCCAGGAGTGTGGAACTAGTTATGTAGTTAGGAGATCAAATGCCATAATCTTACATTAAACCAATGAGAGGAAAAGGAATAAGCCAGCCTATTTACAAATGCATAAGGTCTCATTCCATTTGCAATGAATCAATTAGATACAAATGCAACATTTAGGGAAAATAATTGCAAAGAGAACTGTAAAAAATATGTCATTCTTATATATGTGTGTCATACAAGTTGAATAGCTCATCAGAATAATGGTTTCAAAAATTTGTCTTTCCTTCCTAGAGGCATACATTTGCAGGTAGTAAATAAGGTTCTTTATACATGCAGCTACTTTCTATTAGTTCAATAAAGACAAATATTTTTACCAATGTTGTTTAGAAAAATTACCTTTGTCTTCATCTTGTACTCTGAGCTATGAAGACAATAATATGCATTGTATTAATTATTGTGATTGTCCTACTAACATGTTTTGAAACCATCTTGTTATTTCTTATTAAAAGTAACAAATTAAATAAAAATGGAAAGGTCCTTTAGCTACTGAAAATGCTTAGGTAAATGTGTAGAGACCCTTCACCTTCACAGCTGAGTGTGAGTTCTCCCACTTGCATTCAAAAGTATCATTATCCTACTACCATATTGACTGCAGTTTTTGTTGACTCTCAATGTTTGCCATTTTACTATTATTAATGAAGTCTAAAACAAGCTATATTCTATCAGATTTTGTTGGGGTTTTCCTATTCATTTTATATTATAAAATCTCATAATATGAAAAGTCAAAGAACGGAATATCATGTTTTAGCTGGGGAGGTTTCGTCTTTGGGTGTGTTCAGGTGACAGGAGTTGACGTAGGCACTGGGGAATCATGAGTTCTGTAGGGGGACCATCGATTTCTCTTCTCTTTGGCTTCATTTCCCCTGGTGACACCATTACAGTCCAAGAGGAGAGAACATAGAATAAAAGCAAGTACAGCACTTCTGTTCTTTTCTGGTGTATACAAAAGAACCCAGAGAAAAGGATTTGATGCTGACATTTCATTTTTTGTTTCTCACCCCATGTGTGTTTATCTGCTGAGTCATTAAATGGAATTGATTTTGCTTATCTTCTTTTTATTTGCTATACTGCCACAGAAAAGTTTTATCTATTAAAATATCTTGGATAAATATTCTTTCCTGACACACATAGCACTTCCCTAACATAAATAGCTTTTTTAAAGCACTTTCAAATTTCCATGCACATAATATATGTAAACCTTGAACTATTTCCAGGGAAGAGGTTAGGAACGCACACTGTTCTGATCCAATTTACATAGATGCAACTGAGTTCAGTTTAGCCATATTTATTATCTGTCTATTAAATTATGGACACTATATGAAGGTCTAGTAAAAATGACTTTAAATGAATGACACAAAGACTCATGTCATCTGGACATCTTTATGTAAAATGATACCCAAGGTGCTGCGATAAGCTCCAAGAGAATTTTGTTTTGAATTCCCTGAAAGAAGTTAGTTGTCCTGCATTTACCTCTGATTTAGACCCTCACCACTTTCTTATTTCCCTCCTAACTCACTGATGTTTTGTTTGTGCTTCTGGTTTACTTTATTTTTTTACATATTTGGTACAGGATATCCCTGCACAGCCCAGACTTGTAGGGGTCCTCCAGTGTTCAACCTCTCTAGTGCTGGTATTACAGGTGTGCGCTACTACTCCTGGTCTTGGCTCAGTGGGCCTCGAGGCAGGGCCAGAGCAGCACAAGGTGCACAGATTGGGGGAATTGAATACTGGTCCCTGTGCTTACCTAAGCAGGTGCTTAGTGTGCTGAGCTATCTCTCTGGCCCCTGGCTTGCCCATTTGGCTGCTCCTCATTTATTGTTTATTACACATTGTAGTTCTGCAAGAAGTAGAGTGATCCACAGTTTTCTGTTTTTATATCATCATTCTTGGCACAGAGCACAGAGAAATTTCTATGAATAGGTGTATGATCCTCCTAGAAGTTACTTTCCCATAGACATTTGATGAGAGTTACATGTCAACTTAACTTTTTGAGCAGTAATATTAAAAAAAGTAAAAGTTTTACCAGTAACCAAGTCAGTCATCTGTTTTTTAAATTTTGATTTGCATTCAGTAACATTATATACAATTGAGGATTTAGTCCATGAGTTGTGATGACCACATAAGGTGTGGCTACTGAGTGACCTTAACATGAAAAAACAGGTTAAAAATGTGTGGCAGGCTGACACACTTGCATTTTGTCATCTTGTCAAATTGTAAGTTTTGAAAGTTTCATTTATTTGCATATGTAAGGGACTCAAAAATGATAAGTAGAAATCTGAGCCAGGATCAAGATAAAAAATTTGGATTTCCCAACTCTTGATTTGTGGCCCTTGTCTGCAAAATCATGCCAAGGAAGAGAAAATATAAGGAAAGAATAAAGAATAGGAGTGAATATTAATGGTACACTTAATTGGTGTCAGGTACAGTGCCAAAGACCTATATTTGCATTATCTATTCCTTCCTTATAAATAACCTAGTACATATTCTACACTCTTCATTTTATAGATGAAGGAACTAGGAATTAGGTAAATTTAATAATATTTCCAAGGCCATTGAACCAGTGAGGGCTAGGCCCAGGATTAATGAAAGTGCATATTGATGCTAGATTTGATGGTTTAACCTCTACCGTGAGAATGGAGTTCAACAAGGATATTCCTACGGTTGTGCTTTTTCTAACATTTGCAAATCTACAATCTGGATCAAGTCTGTAGCTTGATTTCTATAATTCTGAAACATCCATTTTGTACACCACATATGAAAAATGTTCGACTCGTGCAACTTTTCATTATCACCTGGAACATTATTCCCTGAATTGTTGTAGGGTTTTGTGAGATGTAGAGCTTGGCAACAAGAGACATGTTAGGATTAGAGTTTCCATGTGGAGCTGGAGAAGTGTGCATATCCTATTCCATACAATCTTCTTGCTAAATGTTTGTGCTACTGAATTCTAAGGTTGGTTATTTCCAAAAGCATTTTTAAGCACTTACATTTTACCACAGTCAGTGCTAGGTCCTAAGGCTATTAATACATATGAATTATATTTTAATAAGCATGGAATATTTAAAGGAAAACTTACCTTCTTAATTTTTCCATTAATAGATTTTAATCTCTCTACTTAGGTGCTTAATTAGACAAAGCCAGTTGTTCAAAGCCTAGTGGTTATTGGCCCATTTTGAATCAATATTCTGCATAGCATCCTTGCAATTCACAGTGATCAAATGGTAATGAGTTAATTTGTGAACTGTATAACTCCACTGCCTTCCAATCTATGCTTTTTTATTATTGATCTTACATTTGCATCTCTACCAGAAAATGTATCGGGAATACAACAGTAGAAGAAAACTCTAGAACTAACTCTTACTCTTAGCATCAGTTCACATGAGAATTTAAGCTGAAGATATAAAACCAAGATGTAGAATAAAATGACCTTGCATAAAGATCGAACTATTCCTTTCATATAGTTTCTAGTGTCCTGTTAGTAAATTTTCTCAGATTAAAGTTTTGGGGATTCTATTTTTGAGGATGATGAAATAATATCAAATGAAAACAACAGCAAAATTCCCTGTAGAAAACATTTTTATGAAGTCATATTCAAACCAGTAGATATGAGAAATAACTTTCAATGTGGGATAATATAACTATGAGATTGGAAAAGCACAATAAGTGAGGTAAAGAAGTAGGGGCTGGGGAGACAGCTCAGTAGAATAAGCACTTGCCTGGCTAGGGCAAGGGCCTGAGTTCAATCCCCAATTCTAAAAAAAAAAAAAAAAAAAAAAGAAAGGAAAGAAAGAAAGAGAAAAAAGAAGTGAATGCACGTGACATAAGCAAGAAGAGTTATTTAAAAACAGTATTGCAAAGATGATACAATGTAATGATGAGCTCCTGGGATTCTCTTGGAAGTTTTTTTTTTTTTCTCTTGTTTCAGAACCTTTATTTGTTTATTCACTCATTTTTATGGCCAGCTCAGCCCACCCCCAGGGCTGGTGCAGCATGTGGTGCTGGGGATCGAACCGCAGTCCCTGAAGCCGCCCAAGCCTTCCCAAGCAGGTGCTTTAGACCACTGAGCCATCCCGCCTGGAAGTTTTAGAAATAGGCAAAGGTGGCTACAATGGAAAAGCCGGTAAAAGGTGGCTACAATGAAAAAGCCGGTAAAAAGGGCCAACTAGTGGAAAGATCTTGGCTTGTAGAGAATGAATACTTGTCTATATGAGACTTTGGAACTGCATTATTAGATGGATCCTTTAGTCCATTCTGTTTTGTAATATCCACAGGAATGATAAGTACTCATTGTGTAATTGTATTGTACAGGAAAGATGACAGATATTGGCTTTAATGTCATGAAGAACTTGTCAAGGTCCATGGAGTATCTGTGGTGTATAACAAACCTTTTATGTGTGTGCTGCTTGGGAACTCAGTACTTAAAAGAAGAATGTCTTGAAACACTTGGAAAGACAAAACGCTGATAAGCCAGTAGGCAGAGAGAGATGGTGACACTGAAACAGTTCCAGTAAAAAGAAGAATAAAGGTTTTGTAAAGACATGTAACGGGAATAAGAGAAGAGCTCTTCAAGTGGATCATTGGAGAGATGGCTTGCGAAGGAAGGGAGTGTTCATCTAAGGTTATAAAAATTCCATTTCTGGTGTGGCCGCCAATTGAATGATTCACTATTTCGCCCAAGTCATCTCATGCATGCCCTCAGAGTTTTCACTGAATAATCAATATTAATATTCAGTGTGATAGCATAAAATTTCACCAAGTTAGGTTAAAAGTTGTTTATAAAGAACAATAAGACTTGGAAAAGCCATCACTCCTGGCTTATGCTACGGTGTTAAATTGACACACTATTTGAACATTGCTCTCACACAGTTTTGCTAATCCCTTTTTCAGTCCTGTAATTTTTTAGGCCCATTTCTTCTTCTGATACCCATGATAGCCTCATCAACTGAGCCAGAGCTTCTGGCTCATCGCAAAACATAGAAAGATGTTATCCCCTGAGAGATGTTTCTGCTAATTATTTCTCATGTTTCTCACTTTAATCTGATGTTTGATTGATAGTCTTTATTTCCAATCCTGTTTCTCAGATATTTTTAAAAATGTGCAGGTGTGCGCCAGACAAAAACATTCATAAAGACATGACTACTCTTAAAGATAAGGAGCATGGCTAATAATACAGCCCAGAGACTTGCAGTTAAGAATAATAGTATGGGGTAGGTGTCCTGCCCTCAGCTCATGTGCCAGTCTGCTGCTCTTCTTCCTTTTCAGTTTTCAGGTTATGTTTTGCGTATTGAGCTAAAATCTTTGTGACATTCATAAAGTTCTTCATCCTGTTGGTCCTTACATATGTACGTGTAGTTATTATGCCCAGTGTGTGAAGATAAAGCAAATGTGAAGTAAGAAGAATCTCTGTCTGCTGTCCTCCTTGGAACTGTGCTCACTTCTAGCTGCATTATTTGGTGGAAATGAATGGTGCCATGTTGCTGAGCTACAATGAGCAGACACTGAATAACTATGTCACAGGAGTTGCTGTATTTAACCCATTTAATGCACTATCGCTTGTTAGAATGAGATGGCTGTTATAATTTTTGTTTCACAGAAATATATACTTGAAATATATGCAATATATATATATATATATATATATATATATATATATATATATACTTGAAATATATGCAAAGTCAAGTTGCCCATGAATGTGTGCTGGGTTATTTAAATCCAAAATCCATCCCTTCACCATGAGTGTCAGCTTGAGGCTACCTGTGTTTTCCATGAGGAACCTAAAGTAATCTTTTTCTCACATATTTTCTTGCTCTTTCCAATTAAAAAAAAAAAGTTCACACAGATGACTTAGGTTTATTCACAGGTATAAACTGCTACTAACAAAACAGCTAACATATTAAAAACCTAATATGTTCCATGCTCTGCATCAGATACTCTATGTGTCCATGTGTGTTATCTTTAATGTTTATAACAATCTTGCAAGAAAATGGATGCTCTATTTTGTAGACTAAAAATATTTTCAGAACTTAAATAACTTCCTAAAGTCATTCAGGGAAGTAGAAATAGCTTGAACTAATAAGGCTGAGTGTTATTGTCCACAAATAGTTTGAGAACCTTAGATTAGTGTTTTTCTAGCATCAAGCAGTCCGGAAACAGTATTCCAAATCAGGCAGGTTTTGCATTAAGCTCCCTAAATACAGAGCCAAATACAGAGGCTTCATAAGCCATCCATTAGGGAGCTAGTGTTGTCCACATTTTTTAACTTCTGAATGTGTGTAAAGAATAAGTTGCTTAAATACAATACAAAATCTTAAAATGTACAATGAAACTCACAGAGAGTGGAGGTGACAGACTGGGTGATTGCACCTACGTTCTCTAGCACAATGAATGGCTTTCGAGGCGGATCTCTCAAGAGACACGCTTACATGAAGTGGATCTTCTTTTTGTCCTTTTTTTTTTGGTGGAGATTTCTGGGGCTGGTATGGCACATCGCACAGGGGATCAAACCTGAGAGTCCTTGCGCTTGCTAAGCAGGCACCTAGACAGCCAAGCTATCTTCCCAGCCACTGAAGTAAATCTTTTGAATCAAAAGTGATCATACTAATCTGTTCAACTATTTATAATTTAAGTGAATAACAGGCCAGATTCATACCTGATGGGTTCAATCCAAATAAATAGTATATTTTTTGAGAAATGGCAAAAGAACTATTTAAATCAGTTCCTACATTTAAGATAAACACAATCTGGAAGGAAGCTCCCCTAGCTTTATCAAGGTTGGTATATAAGTAGTAAAACAGTCCTTTCACTCCATAGACATTGGGAATTATTTCTGGATGGCAGAAGATATACCAGTGATCAGGGCAGACAGACCATTTGCAAAGCAAAGGAGGCATTTTTTATGGGAAAATCTTAAGAATCATAATAGTAGTGCTATTGCTCCCTCATTCTGAGGAAAAATAAACCATGAAACCCATAACACTGACATCTTTCTCTTAAATCTATATTTCATTCCACCTGAAATGATAAGACATTAAATTATATTGAACTTTAAATGGAATGTTTGTAAGTGAAGGCTTTCAAATAAATAAAAAAATAAATAAGTAAATAAGTAAGTAAATAAATAAATAAATAATCCTTTAGAATCAGTCTGCTAAATATCATTTTAACTGATTTTCTTTTGCTTTACCTAGTTTGTTGAACAACTGATACATTAATATAAATGGACATTTTACTAGTATCACAGAATATTAACATAGATGTATACATTTAATAAAAATGATTTGTGTACAGTTAAGACACACACTCAGAAAAAAAGAGATTATTAGCTCAACGTAATTGTGGACATGAAGGAAATGCACTAAATTAGATTAAAACACAACCATATTGAAACAGGACATGGTGACATTTTAAAGATCGAGTCAGAAGGCCTTTAGAACATCCTCCCGGATGAATTAGAATGGTGCGATTGTGTGTGCAGGGTCTTTACTCCAGAGCTTTCTCTGTATGCGGGCAGCTCTCTTGGACTCACTTTCTCATCACTCCAGCTTTTCCCTCTGATAGAGTAAGCCTATTCCCAGAGCCAGATTCTGTCTCACAAGAGCTTTTCCCTGAGGAGAGATGCATATCTTCTTAATTTATTACATTTTGTAATAATGTCCCATGGGACAACTGCAAGCGAGTTAAAACCACAGAACGAAGCCTGAATGTGCATTAGACTTGCAAAATATGTAGAAGTTATCCTCTTTTGAATGTCCATTTTATCTATCACATGATATGTTATTTTTACCCTGTTAATGCTCTACAAGTGGACATGTGAATGACTTCACTATTAGTTTAAGGGAAATACATCTATAAAAGTAATTATTATGAAATCATCATTTATTTCCTCCACTTTTTACCACCCCAAGAAACTCCTGACAAAATCACTTAAATAAGATAGACTATTCTCACTATTTGTTATTTTTATCATGGAGTAACCTTCATTAGCAGACATAATTGAACATTGTCTATGACTCAGACCTGGAAAAACATTTTCATGGTATATGTTGAGTAACATGGTACGTCAGAAATAATAAAAGAGATCTTCAGATTTCTTGATTTTAAATGAAGAACTGTTTTCCTTAATTCTGTGAGTTTGACACTTCTCATTGGCCTCCGCTTATTAGACTGTGTGGAGTGATCTGCTGAGGACTAAGGCGCTATTGATAAATTCTGATGTGGCGCCCCCATTCTCACATGGAGGAATACCTTGATTATCCTGTGTGTAGCTATTATTTTGAGGACTTGTGCTTCCTAAGCAAAAACACAAATTCTTAGAAGTAGCAGTGGAGTATATATTACTGCTCTCATTATACACAAAATGCTCATGGAAAACACTCTATCAATTCTAATTATGTTCTGGGAGAGAAAAAAGAAACAGAATGAAAAGCCATCCCAGAATATTTAACTGGGCTGGTTATAGCTGCTGAACAATATGTACTTGTAAGAAGTGTGGCAAAATAATAAAAATAAACTTAATATTCTCTAAAGAAATGAAAACATGGCAAAGAGATATTTCAAAGAGTGATTTAGCTTTCTGCATTAGTTCTTCATCGCTGGTTTATTTTACTGTTTCATATCTATTTACCAAGTTGATTCTTTTGCATCTGGATTCTGCATGATTCTTTCAATAATGAACGGTTCAGTGGCTATAATTACAGGATTGTTAGAGTTCACGTTTTACTATTCATCTTGTTATCTCTAGTAATGGAAGGTTGAAATAAATGCACATAATTACATGGTTGGTCCTAAATTATTTTTATATTGCTCTCGCCAGGATACACTCGAAAAGCAGCATTTATTCTGAAAAATTTATTTTAGGTAGTAGTGGTTCTAGAAAATAAAAGCAATAAATACATAAATGGATTGGTCCCATGAGCTTACTATCTATAGTTTTTCAGATTAATTCTAACTCATTCATCTCTCTGAGCCTACTGGGGCAGAAGAACTTTGGGTATGTGGAATAAGACCTGTCATGTATCAGACTTCTGACAACAAGAAAATTTCCCCCATGTTATATTTATCATTTGATCTATCACTCTTACTATCTATAGCAGACTAACTCCACATCTTACTGATCTATGGGTCAGTTCACTTTAGGGGTCATTTATATAAGTTTGATTTCAATCTCAATGCCATGTCATGAAAGGAAGGAAAATTTTCAGGTTTGAGTTATGCTGGAAATAGGTTCACTGTATGATATTTATAACACTCAGCACATTCTGAATGAATTTTATCAGCACCAAAAAATTAAAATTATCAGTTTCTCAAGTATTTATCTAGTGTCTATGTTGTGCCAGACACTGGAGAACACAGCAGAGATGGTGTCATGAGATACCCAAGAGTCCTCTCAGATTCAAGCAGGCTGTGAGTTCATGTCACTTCTGTGTAGGTAGAGAGTTTAAATGTGTGCAGATCAGTCAAGAGGTAGGAACAGAAACATGCTCCCTCCAAATACATATTCTTTCAGTGTTCTTCAAAACACAAACTCCTTTTTTAAAGACCTTATATGCCAAAATTTGGGGACAAATGACTTTTAAATAAATCCATTCTTTCAACATTCCAATAAAATGCCATAGAAAAGAAGAGAAATGCATTCTGGGTGCTCATTTACCCATCAAGAGCTCTTGTCATGGGATCTCCCATGAACCCTTGCTTTAACATTTGAGACCTGAGAGATCGGATGTCTTCTGGAGCGATCTGTATCTATTTCTTCAGAGGGTCCTGTGTTTTTTCCCAAGCCTGGAATTCTTCCTCACAGCTCATGTTTGTCTTTAGGGTGACTATGTTTTTCTTCTTACAAAGCACTTTCTCTGGAGAGACATACTGCCTATATGTTAAGATTAGATTAGCTTCATATTGTCCCATTTTACCATTAAATCCAAATCCCTTAGCAGTCTACTTCCCAGTCTTCCTTGGGTACAAAATTCTTTTGAATAAATGATTTTTATGTCCTTATTTCTCATCATGTGAAAACTGTAATGAATTTTAGAAATCTATGTATTGGTTATGAGATGAAATTTGATCTGAAGGGCAAAGAGCATTTTTAGAACTAGTTTACCAGCCCAAACAAGTCACTCTGTTTCAAAATATGAGTGTTGATGAAAGAAGAAATCTAAAAATTAATGAGTTAATCAGATATTTCTGTATGAGATGTTTAAAATTTTTTCTACAGTATCAGTCCTTAACCTATTATTTCCCAGTCTATAGCATGTGAGGAGCAAATAAATAAATGTTTTATTGGTAAAACTGTATGAATTCATGTGGAAATGTACAATTTTTGTTTTTTTTCAAAGTCTTCAACCTCCAGTTAATTGACTGTAAAACTCACTGCACTTCTGTTTCTCTAGAAACAAGACAGAAAAAGTAGGAAATAGGCTCACAGCTCATTACTTTCATTCAAGCAGCTCCTCTTGAGGGGTGATTTGTTCTTGGCTTTCATGATGCTATTGATGAGGTTGCAGGTGCAGCAACATCAATACAAAATTGAGGTTTCAAAACAATTAAAGCTTCAAGTTTTAGAAACTATTTTTAAGAACTTAGTATCATCTGTACAATAGATAAATCTCTCTCTCTCTCTCTCTCTCTCTCTCTCTCTCTCTCTGTTTCTCTGTGTGTGTGTAACTATAGTTTACAATGCTTCACATTTCCATTTGCTGTACATATGACTATGATGAATATGTATGGGTGGATGGGAAGTGTTTCACTCTCAGTGCACTGTTGCCAGTCCGGGTTTATACCAAAGTAGCAAATATATTGATGCTATATGATGCTATTAATGTAGCATAAAGCTCTTGTAGATCAGTACTATTCAGATTCCACCTTTTACTTCTAGTTACTTTAAATCTCTAGGACCAAGGTATCAAATTCTTTCATTATATAAAACTGCTAAGTGAAAGACATTTGGCTCTTCCATGGGCTGACAGCTGAGAGTTTATTAGGCACTGACTGTGTTCAGCATGATTGTAAGAATTACAGAGATAGTGCGCACATTTAGCAGATGCATTCTGAGACAACATTTATTAAAGGACAGATAAAACACACATAAAAACAATTACACTTGATGTAATATTCTAAGACCTGGGGCTAAGGAGATAGCTTACTAGTCCAATTACCTGGCTGGCAAGCACAAGGATCTGGGTTTCATCCCCAGTAACACATGCTATGGTGCCAACACACTGAGCTGGCCACCAAAACTGTGTGTTGTGGTACCTGCCTATGATACCAGCACTGGGGAGGCTGAGAGAGAAGGAGCACTACAAGTCTGAGCAGTGTGGTAAGACCTTATACCAAATAAATAAATAAATAAATAAATAAATAAATAAATAAATAAATATTTTAAAATATATTCTAAAATCCCCAATTATGGTGAAATTTACTATGAGTTAATATACCATTTAACTTTTCACTGTATAAGTAGCTGCAATAAGAAAAAAAAATCAAAAAGTATACTGTTAGTAATGACTACAGTCTATGAAGCTTGTAGAATGTCAGTGCACATGTAGTGGGTCATTTTTTAAAAGAAATTTTCATTGAGGGAAGAAGTTAACAGGTGGTGTGTGGTAGGATTTTTGAGATACCCATTTACTCCGAATTATATATCAAGATAAATATGTTTTAGTAGTACAAGTATCTCTCTGTGGACTTGTAAGGCATTCAAGAAATATCTGGTGAATTAATGAAAAAAGGAGATTCTATGATGTAATAATGAATCCTGAAGAACTGGGGAGTTTTAAGTAGAGCATTTAAGGTTTAGTGCACAATTTGAAATGGTATATTGGCACTTTGACTTCTTACTAATACTTTCCAAAGATACCTGTTACCAGTTGTATTTTATAAACTATTTTTATAGAAAGCCTCAATGTCAATCACAGGCAATTATACATTTGTCAGGGGCTGAGGCTGATCACCCTTTTGAGTCCCATAATGCACTGCTGCCATTTTGATAATGTGTCCACCTAATTTCTTTAATTTGACATGTAAAAGTCTACTTTTTCTTTGCTTTTGTTCATCATAAGAATCAAGTGGCCGAAATGTCCCCTGAGAAAAAGTTGTTGGTTCAGGCACACAGGATATGTACCATTTTCTGCCTGCTTGTATTCACAGTGATGTAGGCTGTGGTGCATACAGAAACATTCTGACACCTGACTGCATCCAAACCCAGTCATCAGGGATGACCGCCATCTGCTGCCTCCTGCTGAGTCCCTGACTAACCGAGCACTAGGGAAGACCGTAGATTTCTGGTTCAGATGTCACTACATCATGACTAGAAGAAGAGAATGTGAATTGTAAGGATCCATAGTACAGACTGAAGAGCTGGAAGTACCTTTCCTCTGTAGAGGAAAGTCCCTAGCTCCTCATACGACATTCTCTCATGGTCCACACTACCTTGACCTGCTAGTTTCTTGTGTCACCTGTGGAGTTTATCGGATTCATCTCTACTTCCCCATACCCAGCAAAGACAAATAAATGTAGTAAGTTTTATAACAGTTATTACTCATTCATTGATAGAATAGAGACATAATAATTAAAATGTTCACATCTTGATTTTGAAGAATGAGACCATTAATTACCTAAAACACAAGCTGAATAAGAGAACAAATAAGTGAATACATGGAAGAACCCTGCAGCCCAAGCTTATAATATTTTAAGGCATCATAGTTGCTATATTTGGCCTTTGTGTGGGCTAATCATGAAGACTGAAGATTTTATTTTATCTTTTATTTATTTTATTTTGTATTTTAGGTCAGGGTCTACAGGGTAATCAGGGTCCCACTACTAGATCAGACTCATAGTGACCCACCTGTTTACAGCCTCCCAAGTGCTGGGATTATAGGCATGCACCACCACGCCCAGTTTCAATTGCCTTCTCAGTGGGCTCTGGGGGCGGGCCCGGCATGGCAGGTTCAGGAACCCCTGGACTGTGGGCCTGCTTACAGGCTCTTTAATCCACTGCACTATTTGGCTGGCCCTGAAGAAGTATTTTAAAAGATGCATCATTTTCTCTACTCAGTGTTCTGTGTTTAGAATGAAGTCACATTTTTTAATCCCATGTTATTTGTTTCCAGTGCTAACTTTGCAGGTCCCCTTACAATTTAGCTTTTTCTTTCATTTCTTCTTTAAAAAAGAAGTCTTGTTTTCTCTTCTCTTTCTTTTTCTTTCAGGAAAAAAAATTTCAATATCCCTGAGAATACTTTGTTTTCCAAAAATCATCTCTGAGTTGAAGCCTTTCAAATGATTTGCTGGATCCTTAGAATTATCATAGTTCTCTATGACAGCGCTTTCTGTTCAGTGAACAACAGTGGTGGAATGAAGGCTCCTGCTAAGCTGGCCAAGGGCACAGGCATCAGCCCTCTGGCCAGGCTCCAGAGTTACAGAAGCAGGAGTAGCTTCGTAGACCATTGTCTTTTGAATGCCTTTGGTGTCTGCTCTAGCTATAACTATTTTCTTGAATCAAGCGAGATAGACTCAGAATTTGTGGAAATTCCAGACAACATAGTGGGGCAGGTTGGGAGAATTTAATTGGTTCCTTAGCCTCTTTCTCCAACTCTAACTCTCCTCTCTGTAGCGCATACTTTCCAATGGTTACCAAAATGCCTTTATCTGTAAAATGTGTTAATCACTCTCCCATCACTAAGACAAAACTTGGAGGAGAGTTTTATTGTGGCAACTTAAAGGAGGAAAGGTTTATTTTGACTTCTATTTCAGGGAGTAAACATCATTCATGCTTGGTTACTTTAAGGCAGAAATGGTGTGGAGAAAGGCTTGGCTGAGACCTGCAAAACCCACGGTATCCAGGAAGCAGCAAAACGGGGAGCCAAGGGCATAAAAACACCTTTCCAGCTCATCCCCGCTGTCCCCACCACATCTTTTTATTTTATTTTTTAAAGTTTTAAAAAATGTATTTAGGATAGGATCTGCAGAGTATACAGGGCCTCACTACACAGGTCAGATTTACAGCGATCCTCCTGTTTTCAGCCTCCCAAGTGCTGGGATTACAGGTGTGTGGCACCATGTCCAGTCTCAACTGCCACTCAGTGTGCCCCCCGAAGGCAGGGCTGGCTGGGGATCCAACCACAGTCCCTTACGACTGCTCTGGTCCCTGCGACTGCCTAAGCAGGCCCTTTGATCCTCTGAGCTATCTGGCTGGTCCTTGTACAACATCATTTAATAGGCTCTCCCTTGTAGAAGCTCATTCAAATAAGAAATAATCTGTGGATGAATGCACTGATGAACACAGTGTCTCCATGGCCCCCTGGCCTTCACACGTTCCCTCCTGCATGATATGTGGCCATGCGCACATTGTGCTAACTTCCACAGGCAGATGTCTGAAAGGTTGGGAGGAGGGTAGCTATCACTGCAGACACAGAGGCAGGCGGTGATAGGTATGGGGATGGCTAGTAGTGGACTCTTAGCTATGATGATGTTTCCAAACTTACTCAAAGTTTCTGTTAAGATGTTAGCAAGTGTTTCTAAAGGAAATTGTCTTCTAATAAAATCATCTCTGAAAAATTCCAAGCTGAGAGGAGAAAAAAAAAAAGAAAAACAGGGAAGAGAAGTTGATGTTTACAATTTAGAGGAAGAACTATTTATTTTGGGAGGTTCAATCATGAGTGTTTGGTTACTTCTAGACAGAAATGACATGGTGAAAGGTCATAGCTGAGGGGAACTTTCCAACTCATGACCAATTGTAAGTCTGATCCTCCCCTCATACTGGGGGTTGAACTCAGGACCTTGCACTTGGCAGGCACTTACTGTGCTGAGCTATCTCCCTAGCCCCTGTTCATTTCTGTTTTTACTGTAAGACCCCCCAGAATTCTTAATATGACACTTCATTTTGTGTATTTCCAAGAGTGTGATAGATGGTGTTTCTCAAATTTATTTGTACATGAAATGCCATTGGAATGTCATATCTCTGAAGGCCAGGGTTCTCTGAAATGCTTTGAGCAAAGCTGAACTCTATGATCTCTAAAAGTTCTTGAATCCTTATTACCATGAGAATAGCTGGCATCTCAAGCCTGTGCCCTTCATCTGTAGAGCACTGATTCTAGCTGCCTTCCTGGCTTTGTCTTTTATGCTTTGATTCTCTAAAGAAGGTGGAACCCAGCTGCCCTGTCAGAACCCCTAGAAAGTGGAAAACATTGTTTTTTCCTTCTTTGTACCCTGAAGTCTATGTATAATTCATCCTTCTCAGTCACAAGGAGCTTCCTTACCATGCAGAAGTTTTTGTCCTGCCAGTTTTTCTAAGGTAATTCACACAATCTAATATATATATATATATACACATATATATACATAAATTATACAAATAAAGTAACCTCCCATGATTTCTGAAATATTTGATGTAATCAATAATAATGGAATATTCTCTGAAGTGTTAGGAAAATTGTAAAGTCATTAGACAGAAAACGAGTGACTGGACAATGGCTTGATCATGGTGATTTTGGGGTCACTCTTCACTTTAATGTGTCAGACATGTTTTAAATATTTCATCCTCTAAATACCTATATACCTTCTGAATTACTTTAATGGAGAAGTAGTACTTAGCCTCTGGTATTCATTTAGAAGCAGTTAAACATAATTACTGCTTTAGAATCTTGGCTTCACTATATTTAACCACTGTGAATTCTCTGGGCCTTTTGGTTTCCTCCTCTGCAAAACTGTGTGGTGGAATCCTACTCCTCGAATTATTATGAGATTTCGATGAATGAATACAGGTTAAGCAGAGAACATCTATATAGTAAGCTAAGGATGTTCTCTGAACCTAGCTTTTGGTGTTATCACAGAATAGTTTTGAAAGGGTACGCAAGATATTGGTGACAGTCACTGAAATTTTGCAAAAGAATTATGCAGGAAATTGAAGGACTAGAAGACAAAACAGAAGGGTAGAACTATTTGTAATTGCACATGATTTTAGACCACTGAGTATTAAAAGATCACATATGTTTTTCACCTAATCAAAAAGTAAAATCACATAAGCATAATAGCTTTACATTCAAATGAAGAAGTGAGAAGACAACTTTATGGTTAGCTTTTCTAATTCATGTAGCTGGAAGGTAGCATACTCAGAATTTGAACCAGGAGTTCTGCCACCTTATACAAAGAGATGCATGGAGGCAAAATGTGTGTGTGTGTGTGTGTGTGAGTGTGTGTGTGTGTTTGTGTGTGTGTGTGTGAGAGAGAGAGAGAGAGAGAATTGGTGAAGGTGCGTGAGTAATGGTCCTATTGTGTATTGCTGGAGGATATTTTATAATTTCACACTCTTGAGTTCTATGGATTTAGGCATAAGTATATCATTTTCTGTTTTTGCTGTAATTAAACACCTATCCCCTATTCTCTACTTCAGAACTGAACCTGGACAGACTGAAGAAAATGGGCATGCTAGGGTGAACCTATCTGGTGCATGAAAGGGGAAAAAAAAAAGCTGCGCTGTGAAAGTTTGATACAAAGGCTTACAATCTGTCACTTCTGCACCTTTCATCGTCTATGATAATCCAACTTTCCATTTTTATCTGTCTTCTTTTTGATGAAGCAGACATGCAAATTCTCAAAATTTACTTGTCCTCTTCTCACTCCTGGACAAGGCACATAATTGTAATAGAAATCCATCATGTGTCCGAAAGCAACCAACTCAATATTTGTCTCTTAAAAGCCTTTTATTCATTTCTTTTCAGAAAAGAAACAGCATTGGCAACTTCTCCCCTGACAACTTGTCGATTCCAAGAAATGCCACATTTTCTTCTCCTTTTTGCTTTTTCCTTGTTCTGCAGCCAAACCCAGAAAAGAGTCTGAATTGTTCAGCAGTGTAAATCTACCAGGCCCACAGCTCCTCTGTCCTGGCTATCACACGATTTTGCAAAGTTGGTGCAGGGACCATTTGAGCAATAAATCATACGGGAGGATGGCTTCCGCCAGCCACCCTTAGCTGCTGCCTGAGTGAGCCCCGTGCTTTATCATCTCACAATGAAGTTGGCTGGAACACACGTTCATTTTATTACCCAATTTAATCCATCTAGATAAATTTAACTTCCTATAGATTTGCTTCCTCTTCGTATTCATATCTTTCTCAGAATTGTCATCAGTATTATGATACTTGAATAAGAGTTTTTTTCCCTCCCTTTCCTTTTTAATGTAACAGCTCGAAATTGACACTTGGTAGATTTACCATCCCTGCTCTTGAAATCAGGTCAGTGTTTTTATTTCATTATCTTGCAAGTAGTCTTAGATGAAGAAACAAATCTAATAGCCTTTTACCCGAAGCATCTCTACTGGCAGAGGAATTTTTAAAAATAGACAAGAAATTGTCACCCTCTTCCCCCACCCTACTCTGTGTTTCCATTTGATTTGTATCTTTAAAGAGACAGGTGAGGGCCAGCAGGATGGCTCAGTGGTCTAAAGCTCCTGCTCAGGAAAGCTTAGGTGGCTGCAGGGACCGCGGTTCGATCCCCGGCACCACATGCTGCGCCAACCCTGCCCTCAGGGCAGGCTGAGCCGGCCATAAAAATAAACAAACAAACAAACAAACAAACAAACAAAAAGTTCTGAAACAAGAAAAAAAAATTAAAAATTCTAAAAAAAAAAAAGATTTAAAGAGATAGGTGAGAGGAGTGCAAACTAGGAGATTCGTGATCTCCCCTCAGAGGGCTTCCTGTCTGCTGCATGCTGTTTGCAGAGAACAGGCTGGGCGGAGAGGAGACAGAGCTAGTAAGGAAAGTCACACACTGCCATGCAGTTTGCTGCAGTGAGGAAGCTCCAAAGGGCAAGGGAAACGGGAGAAATGAAAGGAGCCTCTGGGCACTTATTCAGATTTGATATTGAGTTTTTCTTTCCTTTTTTTCTTTCTTAATCTATAATTTAAGTCTACTTTAAAAATTTGCCTTTGGATCCCAGACTTAGCACTGTTCTTTTGAACTACAACATATAGATGCAAAATAAGTTAGATTTGATTTAAATATGTAAAACTATTCAAAGTGAACCGTCTTATCCCAGCAGAGATGAAGATGCATTCCTAAGTCATTAGCATGAGAACCTGGACCTGTGGTGGTGCTTCTCAACAAGGGGTTGCATCTTTTAGAACACAAATATTTCTCTCTGGCTTTACAATTTTGAAGCTATTTAGGACCTGAGAGCTTTTTAATAATAGGCCTCAGAGCCTGCATTTCATTGCTTACCTAAAAAAAAATGTTATCTTTGGCAAATTATTTAATCTTATTGAGCCTATTTCCTTTACCTATAAAATAAGGCTAATAATCATGTTACAGAATAAAATTGTTAGAATCTTTAAAATGATTCCTTAAGTTCTTGATATAACAGCTGGCATAAGTCCTCAATGAACATTTATTTCGGTTATTGTTATTATTATAGTAAATTAGTTGGATTTTCTTTTTTTTATCTAGATACCCCACTATCTCTGTTTCTCTACTCAGTTTAAGAGTTTGGTTGTGATGCCTCATGGGTAGTTTAAGGAGTGTCTGATTCACTACCATTTGCTGTGGTCCTTTTTTCTAAATGGCTCTTTTCTGAAGACATATTTTATATTTTGCTGCCACCATTTGTAGGTGATGTCTGAGTCCATCTTGCCCAGTTTGGCTTTAGCAGCCCTGGCCCCGCTGAATGTAGGTTTCCTCCTGCTTCCCTTAGCAAGCAAGGCAGTGCCAATTTCATATGACTTCACTGGTCCATGTCTTGTGCACAGGAACAGAGAGGCACCTGGCGCTTAGCTCAGTGCTTCCTCCAGGTTAATTCTTCACCCAGAGCTCCCAGCTCACTGCAATGTCTCACATGCCTTTCCATTACAAGCACTGTCTACATGTACTCACCCTGCAGTGAGACGTGGTTGCCTCTTTGGGGGTCATTTCATACAAGGTAGCGTGGATGGTTATCACCACATATACCAAGTAGAAGACTGATGCACTCCCCATTCCTTCCCCACTGTGAGACACGGGTGCAAGTCCAGCAAAGCCAACCACAAGGCCTGTGAACAAGAGCAGGGCTGCGACTTGCACAACAGCTTCACAGCTGTGCCTTCCCTGGCTTGCTATCTGAGGCTTTCTTTCTATATCTGTTAATTGGGATCACAATAGCCACTGTCTTGTAGATAAGCTATAAGAGTCCTATGGACCTCATAGGTCAAAGATTAGTGACTGTGGTGGTTGTATTACCATATGTACAACAATTTTGGAAACCTTTTGCTCTCACCTTAGATTGGATTGTGAGTGAGACCAAGGTCTAAGACTTATTTCATCCTTGAAGAATGCATAGAAAATGCTGGATTAATAAAATATCTCTCCTTAAGAAGTCTTGAAAACCATGTTTGACCTATTCTTTTCAAAGTAAATTTGGAAGCAACTCAAGAAAAGTGTTACTGAACTGGATTTGATTTCCATTTGTTAACTGGAAGGGGTCAGGAGTTAATCAGCACAAGCCATTTAAATCAGTTTGAAAATATTACTGTAGACATGAGTAATTTTTAAAAATCTCTAAAAATTGTTCTGTGGGTGGCATGCTCCTCCTCCTTTCTTTCTCCTTTAACAATTCCAATCACTCCATATCATCTTCTGCAACCTGAATGTGGCCACAGTTGGGAATCTAATCACAGGCCCCAAAAGAGGTAAAGGAAATTCAGAGATTAGGCAATTCATAGTGTTTCAGAGATTCAGGCTTACATTTTCGAAGTGAAAACCTTCTCCCAAATGCTCGTGAAAGTGTGCCTCCTTCTTATCCTGGCAAGAAAATGTCTCTTCCTCCAAGTACTGGAATGCGTTTAAGTGAAGCTTCTACTTAGAATGGTGTTTATTTTAAGACAATGAAAACTCCTTGGGATATTATGTAACATTTATTAAGTCAGGATGTGAGTGGAAATTTGTATTTAATCATTCCATGTTTACCTGAGTAAGTGAGATGGACCAGCGTGGCCTACATATGTTAAAATGTGGTTAGGGGATTTTAATATCTTATTACATGCTAAAATTAGAATTATTTTCATACAAAAGATTCTTCATTAGATGTATCCAGTAGACTGAATAGGATTTGTCCTGGGAGTTTAAATAGAAGGAATACAGTACCATGGCCATGTTACCTATTTTTCCACCCTACCTTTATCATCTACTATGGTGCAGGGACCTCCAGGAAGTCAGTCAGAACTTCACAGACTCTGTATTCCTTATCTTTAAAATAAAACTAATGCACTTATAAAATATAGGTCTCAGGTAAAATAATATTTTTGAAAGAATCCTAAAAGCTGAAGTACTATACGATAAATGCAGAAATGTGTAGTTAATGACTTTAAGGAATGTCATAAATATCATCAAACCAAAATGTATATGCTGTATTGTAACTTGGAAGAATTTGGGATAAGAATCAAACTATGTGAGACAGAATGTGCAAATATCAAAATCTGATACCATTTTTTGATAGGGAGAGATTAGGATTGGCTCCAGAGAAAATGTAGCGGAATTACAGAGATTCAAATCTTGTTCCTTAGCCCATCAGTCGTATCTAATAACCTGCCATGAAATTCCACTGGTTTTCTACAAAGTGATTATGTACGCTGGTTCCCTTTTTCAATCAAACATGTCATAATACAACCATTTTATTTAGCATTCCAGTTTTAGGAAAAGATAGATGCTGGCTTTATTTTCTAAAGAGATAAGTATTTAAAAATCTGTGTCCTTTAGTCCCTCCTAGGGAGAGGGATTTCTTCAATTCTCAGCAGTTCAACTTTCCATTGTCTAAGTAATGAGGAACCTGGCTGAAAATTGTCATTTGAGGTAGTGTAAGGAGAGTCCCTTTGCCCACATGATATGGGTGTATCCAAACACACACTGTAATTACAGCAGAGCAAATAGCTATACTCTGAAAGAGAATAACACAGACAGCAGGAAACACAGATGCAGGAGAATCTGTCCCAGAAATAAGAGGAAGGACAAAAAATCAAAACAGAATATTCTACTTGCCATTTGCAGGAAGAAACTAGGACAGCAAAATGGAAAGACTTTCATATAACTGTGGAATAAAGATGGGAAAGATAAAATAACCTCCCCCACCTCCATAGATGTTATTATGTATGTAATGGATTCAGTGAGATTGACTGCACTTTAAAATGTCTGTTACAAAGTAGAACAAGTCTAATAGACTATTAAGAGGTAAAAACAAAAGACTTTAAAAAGCACATATTGATTACAACAAAAGTTAAATTTTAGATATTTATTACATACAAGTCAGCAAACAGAGTTGACCTAGAAACATGATTATTCCTGGAATTTGTTACTGTTACGTATTGAATGAATTATTCTAGTTTCGTATAATTATGAATAGATCCAGTAATTAAAAATAAGAGTTCACTGAGTTTACTACTTTGAATTCTCATGGTAAAATGTGAATATTGTGTAAAGATAGTAATAGGCATAATTCATATTTTGTGACAGAGAAATTGAAATATAGGATGATGCATTTTTAAATTGAGTCAAAATGCAATGCTGTTAATATTAATAATTATACAATATTATACTACACTATACACTACACTACACTGTACTACACTGCACTACAGTATACTATAGTATACTAATTCAGTTAAAATATGCCAAGCCCCTCCATGTCACCCAGTGAGGTTCTAAGGTCAGAGGGAAGTAGAAATAACAACGGTAATGATAACAATAGCAGTAGCTGACATCCTTTGCATCTGTGGCACCTTGGTCAGCAACTTACATGCACTAGCTCTTATTTTTTGTGACATTGCATAGGGGCACTTATTAAATCAATTTTTCAAATATACCCAGTAGAGTCTGAGAACTGGAAGATTTTGCTGCAGGTCACGCAGCCAGCAAACAGCAGAGAGGGATTTTTTAACAAGACAGTTTTAAAATAATATAGGTTAAAGACCTATTGAGAACAAGATATTCAGATGATATTTAGCTACATTAGTTACCTCACTGGTTCTTAACCCAAGGTGTAGAGTAAGCTCGTCAGAAAAGATTTTTGAACTCTGATGTACAGGGCATAGCACACTAATTAGATCCGACCCTCTGGAGACAGGGCATAAGACTTGATACTGGTATTTTAAAAAATCTGAGCATTGGTACATATAAATATACATATCATTTTTAAAGCATTGCTGGAGATTTTAACTCGCAGCCAAGGTTTCAAAGCACTGTGTACTTAATATTCAATACAAAATTTATCTATGCATTTACACTATTCCTCTTTTATTCATGAGAATGCTGAGATTGGGCATGGTCACT
>PVJA010024134.1:0-32198 GCA_004027025.1 Myocastor coypus
CCTCCTCCTCTCCCCCTGCCCCTCCCCCTCTCCTCCCTCTATTTTTAGGAAGAGTCTAGAGTCTGCAGGGTGTTCAGGGTCTCACTGCTAGATCAGACTCACTGTCTGTTTACTGCCTTCCAAGAGCTGGGATTACAGCCACACACACCACGCCCTGCCTCAATTGCCATCTCAGCATGCCCCAGGGGTGGGGCCAGCATGGCAGGCCCAGGGTTGAACTTCTGGCCCTTGCATCTGCTTGCAAGTGCTTTAATCCGCTGAGCTATTTGACCAGCTCTGGCCAAGGAATCTCTTACTGGCTGGAAAATTCTTTCCTACTATCTTATGCAATTGGGTAGGGAGGAGTAAGGGATCAGACAGTCTGTCCTTCTGCTCTCCCCAGTCCAGGACTAAGACTCAGAGGCAGAAGTGTATATTAGTTACAGATTCCTTGGGGTGCATAGGTAGTATTACATTAGCAACAGGGCAGCACAGTGGATCCAGAACCTCTGTCAGTGTTGCTGGGTTTAACACTGTATGTACAGTATCAGTGGAAGCAGTTGGTGTTGTTGCTGATTATAGATGCTGAAAAACTAACAAAAGGAGAAACTGTAACAGTATGGTTTGGCTGATAAAAATAATGTTAATTGTAGCCTTCTGACTCACTCATTTATTTATTTCTGTTTTGTATTGTTCCTGAAAGAAATTCAAGGTGGCTAATTATATGTTTATTTATTTTTATGGCCGGCTCAGTCTGTTCTGAGGGCAGGGCTGGCACAGCATGTGTTGCCAGGGATCGAACCACAGTCCCTGCAGCTGCCTGCGGGTGCTTTAGACCACTGAGCCATCCTGCTGGGCCCCCAAGGTGGCTAATTGTAGTCATTACTTATTATCATTTAACTTCAACTACAATGCCATATAGCTATTTATGCTAAAAAACGTTAAATTAATGTGAAAAAGTTTGATAACATTTAAGTATCTACTCCTGAGTACAGTGTGTGTTGTATATACATAAAAGCTGATTATGACCATAAGACATGGCCATTTTTATGGCTTTTGAAAATAAATTTCATCAGTACAGAGTGACAAGAAATGGACTTAATAAGACATGACTGGGACAGCCAGATAGCTCACTGGACTAAAGCATCTGCTTAGGCAGAGTACAGCGACCCAGGTTTGATCCCCAGCATGCACTGCTGGCCCTGATCCTAGGGTGTACACCAAGGGCAAGTGAGACTGGGCGGGTGACATGTGTCTGTAATCCCAGCATTTGGGAGGCTGAAAATAGGACAATCACTACAAGTTGGATCTGTGTAGGAAGACCCTGTAGACCCTGTACTAAATACATTTAAAAAAACCCATGGCTAACAGAAGTGTTGTAAATATTAAATATTGGTAGAATTGTTCATTATGCAAATATTTGGTAGGTTGTGGTGATACACACCTGTAATCAGCACTCAGGAAGCTGAGACAGGAGGATTCCCATGAGTTCAAAACCAGCCTGGGCTATACAGTGAGAGCTTGTCATAAAAAACTACTAAACAGGGTGGGGGTGATAGCTCAGTAGAATAAGTGCTTGTCTGGTAAGCTCAGGGTCTGGAGTTCAATCCCTGGTACTGCAGAAAAATAAAATAAAATAAAATAAAATAAAATAAAAACCAACAAAAAAAACAACCCGGGCCCGGCAGGATGGCTCAGCGGTTTATAGCACCTGCCTAGGAAAGCTTGGGCGGCTTCAGGGACCACAGTTCAATCCCCAGCACCACATGCTGCTCCAGCCCTGCCCTGAGGGCAGGCTGAGCCGGCCATAAAAATAAATAAACAAACAAACAAAAGTTCTGAAACAAGAAAAAAAATTTTTAAAAACCCCAAAAAGTAAATAATTGTTGGATATTTCTTACCCATGCCAAGAAGCATGCTAGCTACTGGAAATATAAAGATGAAACACCCCAGACCTCAGGGAGCTCAATTCCAGAATAAAAGGAACATCTAAATAGTACCATGTAGTGAGTGCCAAACATAAATGCCTCAAGGAGTAGAGGGGAAGAAAATCCAGATACAGCATAGTTTAGGAATGCTTCTCAGACAAAGTGATAAATCAACCCAAACCCATAATTTACATTATGGTTCACTCTTGGTATTATATACTCTGCAGGTTTTGGCAAAATGTATAGTGACAAATGTCTACCCTTATATTATTATAAGGATCGTTTCTTTGCCCAAAAAATCTCTTGTGCTAGGCATGGTGGCACATGTCTATAATCCTAGTACTTGGGAGGTGAGACAGGAGGATTGTTTGGAGTTTGAGGCCAGGCAAGGGCTATATGGCAAGCTCAAGGCCATTCTGGACTACAAAGTGAGACCCTGTCTAAAAAAAAAGAAAAAAAATCTCCTGTGATATTTACTTGTTCATTCCTACCTCCCTAAACACGGGCACAGAGTGAGTCTGGAAAGATAAGTAGAAAGCAGTTGAGTGAAGAAAAAAAGAATTTATGGTACTAGAGCACAGAATTAGAAAATTATAGCTTAAGGAATGTTGGGGTACTACATGCTGAAAATTCTGGATGCCTGAAGGTTCAGGGAATAAGAGTGGGAGGAGTCAGGAGACTAGGAAGATGCAGAAAGCTTGTATCCAGCCATGCACACTGTCTTATATTGTATCTTGGAGACAGTGGGAAGCCTTTGAAGACTTTATGCAGAGGCATGAAACAATGAGATGGTGTGAATTTTAGGAATTTAAGCAGTTTGCAGCATTAAAAATCTTTAAACATTGTGACCCACATATATAGAAAACCTCATAAAACAGATGTTTAGTCTAATGGTCTAGTGTTAGGTACTTACACCAGCTGCCCTTTCCAGTCTTCCACCTGCTGTTTTCCCTCCTTCCTAGAAGTTACTGTTTTTTGACTTTTATGGTAGACTTTCTTGCTTTTCTTTGTTACTATCCACATATTTCTTGAAACAGTAATTTTACCTGTTTTTCCTTTTTGATATATATAATTTTTAAAAACTCTGTAAGTTTCTTTACTTCTTTTTTGCTTATAGTTTCTTTATGAAAGAAATTAGGCCATTTGACTATGTGATTTTGTTTGAATCACAGAGTACTATATTTTAGATTTTGTGTAATGTACTACTTTGTCCTTATATTTTCTGTAAATCAATAGTTGGATCTAGAAGACTGGTCATATTTAAGTTGAAGTGTATTATAATTTGAAACATATCTTGTTGGTAGTCATTTGCATCATTTCCACATTTTTGTTACTAAAACAATATATTGAGTCTCTTATTACATATCTATGTAACTTTATAGCACTTCCTCAGTGTGTCTGGTTATTGATTAATATTTATTTTACTCCCTATGCTATAAATTTCATGATAGGAAATATACTTATAGATGTGTCCACAGTAACTTTGCTCGATAAATGATCATTGAATAAGATATTTTTTCGGGGGGGAAGGGTGGGTAGGGGTACCAGGGATTGATCTCAGGAGCTTGGGTTTGTCAAGCAAGTACTTATGCCACTGAGCTATCTCCCCAGCTCCAAATATTAGTTGAAAAAATGCATCTTTCTAAATGGGGTTTTTGGGTTAAAAATTACACACCTTTTTTTTTCTTCTCTGTGTGACTGGGGATTGAACTCAGGTCCTTGCGTTTGCCAGGCAAGCACTTATTCTACTGAGCTATCTCCCCAGCCCTTTACACACATCTTAAATTCTGTTAGATACCATCAAATTGTATTCTAAAAGATCATACTACGTATTTTCCTACTGCTGGTAGTCTTCTCACATCCACACTAGCTTACTGTCCTCTTCTTTTCTTCTATAGATATGTGACACCAATGTTGTAGATTCTGTTTATATACTACAGCTATATTAGGGAACTAAACAAATATTCTGAGAATGGCAGGAGGTAGACCTAAACAGCATGAATAAGGATATTATATAAGATATTAAATAGACCAAGAAAAGAGTACATGATGAAAAGTAGTTGGTAATGCTAGAATTGGAGTTGAATTGTAGTGTTAGGCAAGACGGAGAGAGTATAGGTCACCATGGGAAGGTGACATTGAGCAAAGACTTGAACAGATGAGGGAATTAACATGTGGTTTTCTCAGAAAAGAGACAGAAAGCTGCTGGTCTAAAACTCTAGTGACTCAGAGAAGCAGAAGGAGGGCTGCTGCATGCTGGTAATGTTTTTTCTTGTTCTGTGCATTATATAAGTGTGTTCAGTTTCACAGAGCAGTACTATTTTGATTGGTATACTTTTCTGTATCATACTTTAGGAGGATTTCTTCATTAGAAATAAGGTGGGAAGCCATGTGTGGTGGCACGCACCTGTAATCCTAGCACTTGGAAGGCTGAGGCAGTAAGATTTCTGTGAGTTCAAGGCCAATCTAATTTTGTAAAGTGAAATTCAAGGCCAGCCTGAACTGCATAGCAAAACCCTATCTCAAAAAAAAAAAAAAAAAAAAAAAAAGAGTGGATGCCCACAATAAATGTAATCATTATGTAACTACAAACATATACCAATAAAAATAAATAATAAAAATAAAATAAAAATGAGATGTCCAACATTAGTGCTTAACCAGTTGTTCATGGATATTTCCCTTTGATTCATCAATATAATGAATGTATTAATTTCTATTAATCATCTTTGCCTTTCTATACTGTGCCCTACTTGATTTTGATACATTTTTTACTACAATACTAGATTTGCTTACTGTATTTGTATTTGGGATATTTATGGCTATATTCACAAGTAAGGTTGGTTAATTATTTCTTTTCTGTTATCCCCCTTTGTTAGCTTCAAAGTGCTTTTCTTAATTATAGGCTCTTTACTACTATTTTCCATAAAAAGAGAAATTCTCTGGCACTTATCTAATCCGTTTAGAAAAAGGGAAGGGAATAATTTCTAATGTTTGACTTTATGTCCTTTCTGAGCTATCTGGTAATTACTACAATTTAGTAATTGATAGCTGAGTCCTGTCATTGCCTGAGCTGTTTACTTGGAGTCTGGTGCTCAAATGTTCTTTTATTTCAGTGTCATAGAAAAAATAACCAGGGGCTGGGCAGATAGCTTGGCAGTCTTAAGTACCTGCCTGGCAAGTGCAAGGACCTGGGTTTGATTTCTGGTACCACAGGCTGTGCCAGCCCCTCACCAAGCATGCCGCTGAAACTAGATGTGGTGGTACATGCCTGCAATCCCAGTGCTGAGGAGGCTGAGACAGGAGGATCACTACAAATCTGAGCTATGTAGTGAGACTCCATACCAAATTAATTAATTAATTAAGAAAAAGAAAAAACCATCCTTGGTTATTAATTGGTGATACAGTGGCCCAGTACTGTTTTTTTTTTTTTTTTTTTGCTAATTATAGGCCTTTAAAAAATATGACTGTTACATTTTCCACTAGAAACTAGATAAAATATTCATAAGAAGCCTGTATGTTGTTGAAGCCTGTGTGTTGTTTAGTTTCCCAGAGTTTCACATAAATGGAATCATATAGTGTGCTCTCTTTGTGTCTAGCTTTTGGTGTCAGATCTTGAGATTCATTTTTATTGAGTATAACATACTCCTGAGCCAATCACCTTCCAAAAGCCCCACCTTTGCACATAGGAGACTTTTGAATAACATTTTAGATCTAAAGCATAGCATGTAATATGGACCCTTTTTGTGTCTGGCTTTCACTTAAGTGTAAAGATTTTTGAAATTTATTCACTTTATTGAGTATATCAGCAATTTATTTTTCATTGCCAAGTACTGTTCCATTATGTGAATATGCCTTATTTTTCTTACTCATTCATTTAATAATGGGCACTGAGGTGGTACCCAGTAATTATGAATAATACATACTGGGCATGGTGGTGCACACCTGTAATCCCAGCACTTGGTAGGCTGAAGCAGGGGAATCACTATGAGTTTGGGGACAGCCTGGGCTACATAAGCTAGTTCAAGACCAGCCAGCACTATGTAGTGAGATCCTGTCTCAAAACCTAGCATAAAACAAAATAAAATGAATGTCTTTTAAGTTGATTCTTGATAGGCTCCACAGTAGGTCATCAGAAAAACTAAAGCCATGACTAGAAGCTTGGTGCTCTTAGTCTTACCATTCTTCAGGAAGAAGAAAGAGGCTAGAGACTTAGTTAATAAATCATCCCTGTGTGACAGCACCTCCATAAAAATACCAGAAATATGATGGAGTTTGGAGAGCACCTTGAGGTGCTGGGAGGGTGACAGAAACTCCTGTACTCAGGACCCTTCCAGGTCTTATTTTAGTTATCTCTTCATCTGGTTATTCATCTGTATGCTTTGTAACATCCTTTTAATGAATAGGTATAACAGAAAGAAAACACATTTTCTGAGTTACATGAGTCATCATGACAAAGAATCAAACCCAAGGAGGTCAGGTGAGTTCCAGTTTATAATCAGTTGATCCTAAATTCAAGTCTGACCTGAGACTTGGATTGACAGCTAACTTGGGGGTAAGTCTTGTGGGACTGAACCCTTTACCATGGGACCTGATGCTGTCTCTAAATAGAAGGTATATCAGAGTTGAATTGTAGCACACACAATTGGTATCTGCTGGAGATTTGTTTCATATGGGGTGGGACTGGGGGGCAAATTTCCACATTTTGGCTGCAGAAATGTCCTGCCTTGTGTTGACTAGGAGAGCAGCAAAAGCAGTTGGGCTTTTTCTATCTCTTGTGAGCACTGGCTTTCTAGGCAGCCTGACTGTTAATAGCAGGTGTCACTGATTGATAATTGATTATTCATCTGTCAGATATGTGAGCAAAAGAAATTTGCAGCTCTAAGAAGATGGAAGGCATTGGCCCCAGTCATTTTGACACTTATTTCATATGTGTGAATGCCTAATTTGAGAGTGTGGATAGTTTTCTGATAAGCTCTTTGGGCAGAGTTTTTCCTGTAGCACATTTGCCATTGTCTTTTCCTGCTTGCTTCCTCCTTGCCATCCTGTGATAGGGATACCTCCCCTCCTACTTATGCACGTTTGACATTTTATTGTATGAACTGGGGAATCCCTTGATGTCTCTTTCCAAGGCATGTGCTTCTGTGTGTTTCTGAAAAGTTTATACTTTTGCTTTCATTCACTGAAATTTCATTAAAGCTATAAGTTTTGTTTTTAATCCATTTGTGTTATAGTACTTAATATCCACTACTTTCTTCACAAAACCTTGTTTTCTTCCCTTCTCTCTGACTTGCTTATAGACATTTTCATGGCCTCTTCTTTTTCTGACTTTAATAAAAAAGATAGATTTATTAAGGTAAAATTTACATAAATAAAATTTTCCCTTTTAGTTTTAGAGTTTTGAAACACATGCAGTTTGTAACCACAACCAGAGTCAAGACATGGAGTTCTGTGATCCCTGTAAGTTCATGACACCCCTTTATAGTCAGCCTGTCTCACCCTGACCCATGTCAATTACTAACCTGGTTTTTAAAAAACTTTTATTGTTCCTATAACATTGCCTTTTCCAGAATCAAATAAATGGATCACATAGTACATAGTACATGTGATGTACTATGGGTCTGGTTCCTTCCACTTATGAGTGCATTTGAAATTTGTCTAGGTGTGTTAGTACTTCTCCTCTTTTTATTCCTCGATATTTGATTCTGCATATATGCCAGTTTGTTAATCTATTCAGTAGTTGTAGGATGTTTATATTTCTAGTTTTTAGAGTGAACCCCAAAATAAATTAAGCATCAGTAAACATTCACATAGAGGATTTTTGTGTGAAGCTGATTTTGTTTCTCCTGGTTAGACATGTAGGGAGCCTCCCTCTCTCCCTCCCTCTGCTCTGTCTCTGTATGTCCATCTATCCGTCTCTCCTTCCCTTCCTCCCTCCCTCTCCTCTCTTGCTGTCTTTGTCTCTCTCTCACTGTCTGTCTCTGTCTCTCTGTCTGTCTCTCACTGTCTTAACTCCCCTCCCACCAGGGTCTCATATAGTACACTAACCTTTAGTGATCTTCCTGCCTCAGCCTCCCAAGTTCTGGGATTATAGATGTGTGCCCCTACACCTATCCTCCTCGTTGTAAATGTAGTTGTTTTTTAGTTTATTTTTCTTTTTTTTTTTTTTAGTTTATTTTTCTTAAAAAACATTTTATGTAGTCTTCCCCTGCTTTAGTCTTGGGTCTGTCTCAGTGTTCTTATTTACTTGATTTTATAATTTTGTGAATTTATAAAAATTTTTGAAGTATTTTACTAAAATGAAAATATTTATTTTTATGGGTAAAACTTCTACATTTTTAGGCATTATTTAGAAACTGAGAGCACAGGAGAGAAATGAAGCAGAACAATCCATATCCTCAGGAAGTTTACATTCTGAAAATTTTCAGATCTTCTGCTCGACATCTCTTTCCTAAGCTCTGGACCTGTATGTCCAGCTGCTTTCTTGAATGTATTCCTTTGAGATATCTTGTTGATACTCCCAAGTCCAGATGCCCAAGCCCTCAATTGGTCATTTCCTTCTCCCTACCCCCTTGTTATATTTTTCTTTTCAGTGAATGTCACATCTAATAGCTCAAGCTAAAAACCTATAGTTATTAATAAAACTGTATTGATTTTTACTTTCAAAATATCTCATGAGAAAAAAAGCATATCTCATGGATTTGTCCACTTCTCTCTATGCCCTCTGCCACATATAATTCAGGCTATCAACAGAAGTGCAAACTTCCTCCTGACCAGTGTCCCTATTCTACCAACCATTGGCCATACCATAGTGCTCTTCTCTTTATGGGATGGTAAATGTGATCTCTCTCCTTTTAAAGCTGTGGTAGCCCTGCATTGCTCTTTAGATAATCAAAACTCCTAACATTACCTCATTTCCTCACAGTAGTAAAGATCAGTTTTTTTTTTTTTTTTCTTTTCATAATTCTGCAGCCTTTTTCAGATATGTCAGAACTATTTTAGTTTACTGGGTGTGCCTTTCCACATGTAATTTCATTTTTTCTATGACATTTCTCCTTTTTATTTCTCAGTTCTTACATCTAGCAAAACCTAAGTGGTTTATTTTATTTATTTATTTTTATGTTATTTTTTTCTTGTTTCAGAACTTTTGTTTGTTTATTTATTTTAATGGCTGGTTCAGCCTTCCCTGAGGGCAGGGCTGGTGCAGCATGTGGTGCTGGGGATCAAACCGCAGTCCCTGCAGCCGCCCAAGCTTTCCTAAGCAGTTGCTTTAGATCCTATGTGGTTTGGTTTTATTTTAATTTTAGTTTATGAGACAGGATATTGTATATAGCACAGGCTGGCCTTGAACATCTTGGTCCTCCTTTCTCAGTCTCCTGAGTGCTAGGATTAGAATGCTTGGATTGTAGGTATGCACCGCTACATCTTTAGTAGTTGTCTTACTAGCTAATGAATTTTGGGGGGGGGGGGCAGGGGGACAAAGTTGCTTAATTAATGTTACTTGCTTTATAATGAGGCTGGGCTTAAGTTTTGGGAGCTGGCTTGTTAGAATGACAGTTTAAAAATTTTCGGTTTTAGAAAAGGAGCTGGTAGGTGAGATTAGATTATTCATTCATCTTACTAATATAAACGTATTTATTAGGCACCCTTTTTGTAAAAGAAACTGCTATGCAGTGCTGTGGAGCTCTCAAGGATGAGGTGGTGTCCAGCAAGGAGAATCTTCTTTGCCCTCAAAGTTATGCTAAGAAACAGTGGAGTCACTTGTCTGAAGCCATCTAGGTTGAAAGGCATATTCTAAGGTTCTGTGTAATTATTTTTTCCATTTTTTAAGACAAAGTAATTACCCTTTAGCAGTTGCTATAGCAACTATACTATAGCCAACTGGAATTTTAATCCCTACACCCATGGTTAGAAGATGAAATCAATCATTAAAAAATTTAAATGGCACACCAAACCAACATGCCCTCTCTGAGAGCTGAAAAGAGATGTAGGTGATAGGAAAAAGGTAAGGGCCTGGGAAGAAAAACAGTTTTTATCATGTAGCTAAATTAAATAGCTTAAGACTGATAGAAGTCCCTATGCTTAGGATAGAGGTTAACTCAGGTAAGTGCAAAGAGCTTGGGTTGGCATCATCTGATGCTCTCTGAATTTGAGTTTTATGGCAAAACTTCAAGGGAGCTGTGCCTTCAGAATTCCAAGGGCCTTCTGGGCCAGATATTGAGGATCTCTTTGAGGACCTAAGGAGTGACAGTGTACGTAGATTGTGGAATTTTTTTTTTTTTTTCCTGCCACCAATTTATTAGGAACCTATAAGAAAGGCAAAAGCCTGGCAGCATGACAAAGCAACAAACACTACTGCTGACCATGTTTCAGAGGCTGTGCTAAGTACTTTATGTGCATTTTCTTTTTTTTGTTTAATTTTTTTATTTTTTTCTTGTTTCAGAACCTTTGTTTATTCACTCATTTTTATGGCCGGCTCAGCCCACCCCGAGGGCAGGGCTGGTGCAGCATGTGGTGCCGGGGATCGAACCGCGGTCCCTGAAGCCGCCCAAGCTTTCCCAAGCAGGCGCTTTAGACCACTGAGCCATCCTGCCGGGCCCATTTTTGTGCATTTTCTAAATTATCCTTATACTAGCCCAGAGAGACTCATTATTATTTTCACATTACAGATGAGGAAATATCTGTCATGACTGATTCAAGTTCAAATTGCTAATGTGTGGTAGAGTCAGAACAACTGAGCTTTGACTTTAAAACTCATCATGTTCTTAATCATGAAGCTAAATTACTACTTCTTTCCTAGGACTAACAGCCTATTTTTAGTGATTCATCACAATTAGTTGACTCTTTCAGCTTATTGTATAGGATTTAAGTTTAATTAATATTTAGATTTTTACTTTGGAAAAATGTAAAGTCTTCAGTTTTCTTCTACTATCAAAGCTTTGTGTTTTAATGGACCATATTAAATGTTTATAGATAATTTGGGAAAAGTGGCTCTCTAAGGACCCAAGACTAGAATATTTTATTACATTTTAAAATATTAGAGATTTAGTTTTTAAGAGATAGACATTGCCATTTTCTGGCTTTTTTCTTTCAGCAGAAAGCAGTGGAATTGGACATTGTCATTCTCAGGGCATCCCTCCATTGTGCTGGGGCTGACTTCTCATGGGTATATCATGGCACACTCAGGTTTGGCTGACACAGAGACCAAGGAGAGCTTCTTAGAGATAATAGGTAGAATTTTGCTTCCTTTGACCTAGGAAAGGCACCAGTGCACCTAAATTGTGATGCTGAGAGAGCGATCTAGGCTAGCAGAAGGTTTAAGATAGTATGGAAGACATAGGTTTTATTATTATTTTGTTATTCTCTAGTAAATAGCAAAGAGTGAGAGGACTTTGTAGACTTGCCTCATGTTTTATAGAAGGCAGATATTCTGTTATATAAAGTTACAAGTAAGAAGATACTCTGTTATATAAAGTTGTATGCAAGTAGGGTAGGCTTAACTAAGGTAAGGTACATAATTGGTAGAGAGGAATGAAATTTGAATTTCTGCTAAAATTATCTCTGTCACTTCTTTGTGATTTTCTTAGGTCACTGGACCTATTTGGTCCTATTTGGGGAGAGCAGCAAAGTACGTAAGAATTAAAATTCTGTGTCATTTTCTTGATCTTTTTAATATGATTCCCCTGAGCCATTAATCTGGATATTCATGCATACAAGCATATATAATTCAATTCTCTCACACTTAATTCTCAGGAGACAGTTACATATATTGGAATGCTAAATCCTTCCAGGGTGGTTTCTTGAAGTAAATGTGTGTGTGTGTGTGTGTGTGTGTGTGACAGAGAGAGAAAGAGAAGGAGAGGGAGAGTGAGGGGAGAGGAGAGAGAGAAACAGATGCAGAGACAGAGACATCCAAATTAAACTTCTAATCTTTTTTTTTTTTTTTTTTTTTTTTTTTTTTTTTTTGTCTTTTTGAGACAGGGTCTCACTATGCAGTTGAGGCTGGCCTTGAGCTCACTTTTGTAGCCCAGGCTGGTCTCGAACTTGCACCCATCCTCCTGCCTCAGCCTCCCCAGTGCTCGGATTACAGGTGTGCGCCACCACGCCTGGCTTAAACTTCTAATCTTGACAAGATGGCTTGAACTGTACTCCCCCAGAGGCAAGCAGTTTCATCAGCCCCCTAGCATAGGAAAATCCTTTCCACTGGTTTTAGGCAGAATATGGTTTATTCAGGGATGAACTAAAGGCAGGATTTTGTGCGTTTTGATTTGGATGAATGATACTAGTCTGGGGAGGTTTTCAGAACAGACTATTGTCACAGGTGTATTAATCTTGGAAAGGGAGAACATCATTTCAGCCCAAAGCCTGATTTTGTAAAGTAAATAAGAGGCTGAAAACATAGTCTGACTTTCCTTGAAGCAGTCCATCTAGTCAGACACCCACTTTGATGTAGACCATTGCGGGTAGCCAGTTCTTCCTGTCAAAATACACAACTCTAGGCTACTGATTGTGTTACTCATCTGATAGACTGATGCACCATGTCTTAGTTACTTTTTACTCATTGCTGGGACAAATACCTGACACTCAAAATGAAGGAAGGAAAGGTTTATTAGCTCACAGTTACTGGAGGTTTCAGTCCATATTCAGCTGGCCCAAGGCTGAGCGGAGCAGGACAGAGAGCATCCACTTCATGGTGGCAGAACAGTAACAAAATGGTGACAGAGGCAGCCAACCAAACACAGCAGCAGAGAAACAGCTACAGCTCTAGTCTGTCTCTCTGTCTCTCTTTATATTCCTATCAGGCTCTGTGCCTTAGGATATCCGCCCTAGACCACACCCATAGTCCCAGCCCTACTCAGACCAATAATCCCATCAGTACTAAAACACATAACCCCAGAGACTCATGAGTCAAGTCTCAACCTATAGAAGTCCCCACCCAATGACTACATGAGGCTTTGGGGGGACAACTAGACATAAACCATAACACAACAGGTGCTAAGAAAGGCCAAATTTTCTACTGCCGTTGGCAATTCTTACAAAGTATATAGTACCTGTAGTTAGAATCCTGAGTATTTTTGCTGTTAGAGAACTGTTTTAAAGACAAGCTCAGATAAGTTAAGATTTTCAAATAGGAAAGAAAAACCTGCTATGAAAAAAGAAAAGTATCTCATTTCTTCTGTGGATGATTAAGTTCTGTGTCCACAATTGTGTTCACAGTACAGCAGAATCCAAAAGTACTGTATACCAGGGAGCATGACTGTTCAGTTATGTTTGTTTTCTTTTGTGTTTGGAAGCCATGTTTGGCCTAAGTTAATTTACTTTCTTCAACCCACTTTTCCAGGCTTGTTTTCTATTATTCTCTCCCACATTCTTTTATGCAGATGCTGAGTAAACTAAAAGTGTATCTGAAGAAAATACAGCTTTCCTAACTTTATGCTTTGCATCATGTCATTGCTTTTATCCGTATACTAGAAGGTGTTCATTCCTTCTCCTTTTAATCTTCAACTGTTATGAACACACAGCTCTCACAGCTCTTCTTTTTTTTTTTTTTTTTTTTTTTTTGTCTTTATGAGACAGGGTCTCACTGTGCAGTTCAGACTGGCCTTGAGCTCACTTTTGTAGCCCAGGCTGGTCTCGAACTCGCACCGATCCTCCTGCCTCAGCCTCCCGAGTGCTGGAATTACAGGTGTGCGCCACCACGCCTGGCTTCACACAGCTCTTCAAAAGTGTCTCCTCCCTGATACCTACTGGCCCTATAAGGAAGTGAACTTACTTTACTTCTAACTCATGTAACACTTGAATTTATGCTATCATGCGGTAACTTCCTTATATAATTCAGTATTTATATTTGTATTTTGTTCTCTTCCTAGATTGAATTACACTTTGAATCTTCCATGCTTAGCCTTGTATGTGGAGATACTCAATATCTGAAAGAGTAAATGCTCTCAGTAGCTTTCAAGTGGAGTATCAGGGGTTTTTCAATTTGTGCCCTTAAATGAGCCCACAAGACCTTCTTTATGTCTTTTTTTTTTTTGTCTTTTGAGACAGGGTCTCACTATGCAGTTCGGGCTGGCCTTGAGCTCACTTTTGTAGCCCAGGCTGGTCTCGAACTCACACTGATCCTCCTGCCTCAGCCTCCCAAGTGCTGGGATTACAGGCGTGGGCCACCACGCCCGGCAACCTTCTTTATGTTTATTGGCAACAAAATCTGCACTAATTAGCTTCTTTTTCCCTGCAAAGTTAACAGTTTTGTTGTCTAAGATGACACACACACACACAAAAATAAATAAATAAGATGACACAGTACTGTGGGGTAGGTTGTAGATCCGGTAAAAAATAGTGACTGACACACTAAAGCACAGCTCTTTTATTAAAACTGAAATGTTACATATTTTCTTAGTTTCTCATTTTAGTTTCTAATTAGACATGTTTGTACCAGGAATTTTACTTTCTAAGGAAATTGAGGGTGATACAGAGTGAAAACTGGTCTCTATTTTTCCTACTTTTCTTTGTGTGTGTGTGTGTGTGTGTGTGTGTGTGTGTGTGTGTATTTCTGTCTTTTGTCTCACCTCACTTTGTATTTCTTTTATTCTGAGCTTCCTGCTTCTCTCAGTTTCTTATTTCCAGGCACACTTTGTTTCTTGGTATTTACCCTTCATTTCTTTAGTATAGAAATGTTACTAGACTTCAGGAAAGTTATCATATATTCTTCTCCTTAGCCTAACCAACCAAAAAAGCAAAACGTTGTTTAACAGTATACAGTGTGTACAGTATACAGTATACAGTATACACTCAGATACAGTGAGAAAGTAAAGGGCCACCCAAGTAGTTTCTTATCTTGGGGCATGGGCTTCTAACTGGCTAAAGGCAATGTGTTGTCTATCACTGTTGTCTCTGGAGACTCAAGCATGGTTCCATGGCTTATGTGCTAATATTGTCCTGCTGCAATTGACGGAGACTTTTGGTTCTGTCGCCCTTGTTGCCTCTCTGCCTGCTCATCTGTATGCATGAATAGTCCAGTACTGACTTCTTCAGGCTTAGTCTTTTGTGGATTCAGAAAGATTAAGTCTGAACATCATATTGGTTTTGTCTCTTGTTTCTCTCTTTTTAATCTTTACAATAACAAATGCATCAAGGGATAAAATCAGTGTCTTCAGAATCTCTTTTTCCTATTGTGTCATCAGAATACTTTCCATCCTTTGCGCTTGTTTTTTTTTTTTCAACCTTTACTACTCTTATCCTGTCCTGGCTTTAACTGGCAAGAATTGCAAATAGTTGTTGTGACCATGTGAAATTTAGCTTCTTTTTCTTGCTGACTTTTTTTTTTTTTTTTTTCATTGCTGGAGTTTTAATCATTTCTCCTCCCTGGCTCTCTTTCTATTCCTTCCCCTTCCCCCTTCTCCCTCTGCTCTTCTTCCTCTCCCTTTCCTCCCTTCTGTCTTTCTTTTCTCTGTCTCTATCTGTGTCTTTCTCATTAAAATAAGCTTAAATGGAAAAATCTCCTTACTGTACCACAAGCCTCACCTTCTTGCTGTAAACTCAAATACAGCAAATGAGAAAGTTTAAAACTCCTGCTCCCTATCTATACCCACAGTTGTTGTATGGAACCCAGACCTCAAGCATCCTTCTGTGATTGTGAAACATGCATGTTCATGCTCCCTGTGTCTTTTAGAGCAATTACCTACTAGCTGGTGTGGTACAGAAAACAAATGGTCATCTCTGTATCACTGTCTCGTTGTCCTCAGCTTCAGAAACTTTTGCTGACCATGGTTACATTGTTTATCTTTTAAAATCACTAATATGAAGAATCTCTCATCTGCTAAAAGCGTCTCCTTTGGAGAATGGAGAATGTTTGCTTTTCTTATTGTGAGCCAGATAGGACCTGGCAAGAAAGGATATGTGGGCTTTTGATAATCAAGTATATGGTATCAGATATGGCTTTGGTATAAAGTAGTCTAGATGCACCATTAGGTTGAGCTCCCTTTCATGCACTTTTTTTTCTTTTTGAGACAGGGGCCCACTGTGTGGTACAGTCTAGCCTTAAGCTCATTTATGTATCCCAGGATGGCCTTGAATTCATGCCAGTCCTCCTACCTCAGCCTCCTAAGTACTGGGATCACAGTCATGTTTCACCATGCCCAGCTTTACACGTACATTTGATTAGCAGAAGTGGTCATTTTAATTAATGACAAGAAAAATATTTATCTAAAAAGCAGAAATAATTTTACAAATTTTAGTGATTACTATTAGGTAAAAATGGCTTTGTCAGCAGGATCCCACAAGTAGGTTCTCTCAGCCCATCCTCTGGATGGAAATTCTGAGCCTCTGATAGAGGTGCTTGACAGGAATTGTTAAAATACCTGACACTGCAACAAGACAAGGAGACTGCTGCTGTCAGCTGCCCCTAATGCCCTTCATCTGGCTTGTGATCCTTAGCTTTAGCATTCTTTATTTCTTGGACCAGCTCCTGATGTGGGACCTGCATGTTTGGTTTAGTGCCTGCATTTTAAAATCTGAAAACACTAGGTCAACTTTAAGTAAAAAGTTTTTTCTAAGATAAAGAAAACCTTTTTTTTTTTAAAAGAATTTTTTATTTTATTTATTTATGTTTTTCTTGTTTCATAACCTTTATTTGCTTATTCACTCATTTTTATGGCTGGCTCAGCCCACGCCGTGACGGCAGGGCTGGCGCAGCACGTGGTGCCGGGAATCGAACCGCGGTCCCTGAAGCTGCCCAAGCTTTCCCAAGCAGGCACTTTAGACCACTGAGCCATCCCGCTGGTCCCCAAGAAAACCTTTTTATCCCCTTTGCCTTCACCCCTTGATAATAGTAGAGAAACAGAATTTATTTGTGACATTTGAAAATTAGGATTATGGGAGCTAGGGAGGCAAAATTCCAGAGAATTGTGGATTAGGAAAATGTAACTTGGAGCTCTTCTAAGAATCAGCACTAAAATGAAATCATGTGGGGGCCTGGTGGGATGGCTCAGTGGTCTAAAGCGCCTGCTTGGGAAAGCTTGGGCGGCTTCAGGGACCGCAGTTCAATCCCCGGCACCACATGCTGTTCCAGCCCTGCACTTGGGGCGGGCTGAGCCGGCCATAAAAATGAGTGAATAAACAAACAAAGGTTCTGAAACAAGAAAAAATAAATAAATAAAATAAAATGAAATCATGTGTCTGATCTCATTTGATGAGGAGAGAGTCTGGGAGCTATTTATTAATCAAGACAGTTCTACACATGGCTTTGAGGTCACTGGGCTTGTGAGCAGCTCTACTTGCTTTTATTCTCAAGGTTCAGGCTTGTGGCTACTTAAATTAGAAACAGAAATATTCATAAGAACTAAATAAATCTGGTTACGTGGACTGTGCTTGCTCTACAGCTTTTGAAGACCCTGATAGTGCCGTTGATGACCGAGACAGTGACTATCGCAGCGAGACCAGCAACAGCATACCACCTCCTTATCACACGACTTCCCAGCCCAACGCTTCTGTGCACCAGTTTTCTGTGCCAGTGCGGTTGCCACAGCAGCTGCTACTCCAGGGAAGTTCCCGGGACTCTTGTACTGATTCTATGCAGAGTTATGACCTTGATTATCCAGAGCGGCGGGCCCTCAGGTGGGTGTTGAGAACAAAGTGCTTTCTTTTCTTAGTATCCATGTCCCATGGTAAAATTGACAAAGTGCTTTCAAATGGGATGGTAGTGGGAAAGTAACAGTAAGATGGGCTGAGCTACAGTTACTTTGTGTTTTTTTTTTCTCTTCCATACATTTGCACATATCTCCACTAGGAATACTTCTTTTTATGATTAGTGATTCTTAGCTGAGATGGACATTTTCACTTGGGATAGATGGTTGAAAATAAATGGCTGGGGCTGGGGAGATAGTTCCATGGCACAAGTGCCTGCCTGGCAAGTGCAAGGTCATGAGTTCGAACCCCAGTCCTGCAAAAAGAAAAAAGAAAAGAAAAGAAACAGCTGCCCTCCACCCCCAGCTAAGTGGTTTTTTAGAATACACTTTTTGCCAAGATTTTAGTACTTGCTTTTTTTTTTTTTTTGGTAGTACCAGGGATCGAATTCAGGACCTTTCACTTGCCAGGCAAGCACTTATTTCACTGAGCTATCTCCCTGGCTTGCCAAGATTTTAAAGAAGAAATCACAAATATTATTTTTTATTTCTTGGAAATTTCATGAAAAAACAGTGAGGTCTCACTATCACAGATGTAGTACTTTTGCTGTAACTTGATTTTCATTTAATACATGATTAAAAATTTTAAGGTACAATATAGCATATAACTGTACATAACTGTAGCACTCAAGAAGCTGAGGCAGGAAGATCACAAGTTCAAGGCTGTCCTTGGTTACATCATGAGTTCGAGGCTAGTATAAACTATATAATGAGACCCTGTCTCAAAAAGCTAAAATAAAAAATTGGAGAATTAAATAAACAATCATATTTTTGTTCTTATCAATAACCATATTCTTAGAATTCAGTTGTGTTGACATTTTGCCATGTTCACACCTCCTCCATATTACATATTCATCTGTTTTCTTCCTGAGCAATTTGACAGTAAGTTGCACATATTATGTTACTTTTCCAAAAAGTACTTCAGCATGTAACTCCCAAGAAAAGGTCTTTTAGGGGCCTGGCAGAATGGCTCAGTGGTCTAAAGCGCCTGCTTGGGAAAGCTTGGGTGGCTTCAGGGACTGCGGTTCGATCCCGGGCACCACATGCTGTGCCAGCCCTGCCCTCAGGGCGGGCTGAGCCGGCCATAAAAATGAGGGAATAAACAGGCAAAGGTTGTGAAACAATAAATAAATAAATAAAATCTTTTAAAAAAAAAAAAGGTCTTTTAAAAAAACATTTCCTCTCCTTTTTGGATCTAGGATCCTGTCAAAATCACAAGCTGTTGTATTTGATTTTCCTGTTTTTTTAGTCTTTTTTTTTTGCTTTTTGAGACAGGGTCTCACTATGCAGTTCAGGCTGGCCTTGAGCTCACTTTTGTAGCCCAGGCTGGTCTCGAACTCGCACTGATCCTCCTGCCTCAGCCTCCTGAGTACTGGGATTACAGGTGTGCGCCACCTCGCCCGGCTTTTTTAGTCTTTAATCTAGCAAAATTTCTTTCTTTTCTTTTTTTGTGGTCTTTTTTCCCCCTGATTATTTCTTGATGTGTGGAAACAGTTTAAACATTTTGACAAAAATACTACATAGGGAAATGTTTCCTTCAGTCTCTTTAGGAAATATATACTTTATCTTATTATTGGTATTGAGTCACAGCCTCCCCCTTGAATTTTTTGTTTTGAGATAATTCTTTAGTAAATCACCCATTCTGGATTCAAACTTGCAGTCTTGCTTCAGCATTGCAAAAGGCTGAGATTATAGGAATGTGCCACGTTTGCGTGATATTGTAAACATTGTAAGCAATATTTTGAAGTGATTTCTCCTTATTATACAACTGCATTAAAAAAAGAACATGGTTGAATTGGATTTTATCACTCAACCTAATACACTTTTATTTATTGAATTCAGCTGGGTGAATTCCAGCACTTGGCAGGGTAAGGTAAGAGGATCACCAAGAGTTCCAGGCCAGCTTGGGCTACATACTAAGTTCAAGGCCAGCCTGAATTACATAGTGAAATCTTATCTTAAAACAGGAACGAAAACAAAAAACCCTATTGAATCCAGAATAGCAGAATGTTTATGTAATTTGAGGTTTGACAATAGAATTTGACTTTGTTAGATATTAGTCAAATTATTTCTAGTGTTGAGTTTGTTTTACTTTCTTGTCCTTGGCATACAATATTCAACACCCACAAGTTGAAGGAAAAAATGTTTATTGTAGTCTGTAGAGTTTTCAGTCAATATTCAGGTGGCTCGAAGATAGGGTGACATGGCAGAGTAGAAACAATCATAGCATGGCAGGCAGAAAGTATCAAGTAATAAGCCTCCCTTCCTCTTTTTATTCCATTTAGGCTACAAACCTATTAGTGCCACCCATACCCAGAGTGGGCCTTTCAATTATTTATACTCAGGACCATGCCAATCAGTGGACTAATGTAGTTATCACACCCTTACTACTGTATCACTCACCTATGAATCAGCCACCTGTGAACCAAGGCCATACCTATAAGTACATGGTGCTAGATATAAGCCATAAGGGAGACAAGGAAATATCAATCTTACTTTCAGTATTTTTAGTGATTAACCAACTTAATCTCCTTTTTCTGTTAACTAATTTATTGTTGTTGGATATTATAAGAACATACTGTGTTGATAAACTTTTAACCTATAGGTACTGTCTATGTATAAATACAGGGAGCAGGCAATCTAACCTAAGTGAAAGAATGATAAGCTGTCTTTTGGACTTGTTGATTTAAGTTAAACATGTAGCTTCTGCTGCAGTAATCACCAAAAGGCAAACTATTCATTTTACGATGATCCTGAATAAGTATAGCCTTTGGATTCCCAAAGTTTATAATGCCTTAAATAATTTGCTGGTTTTGAAAACATAGTGAGGTTATATTTCTGATACTTAAAAGTTATTTTTGTAATGAAACGTTTCTTTTTTCTTTTAAAAATATGTTTGTATATATACTTGTCTGTGCAGTATAAAATGTAACTTTCAGCATATTAATAGCTTCCCTTCTTTTTAGACTCAAACACATTTTTCTTTAAATCTCTTAATGTGTTTCCTAACAATTTTGAACTTTGGCATTGCAAACACATTCTAGATAGTGATAAAACATGTTTAATTTTGTTTCTTAGAAAATAAAACTAGTAGGGCCAGCAAGATAGCTCAGCAGATTAACTACCTGCTTAGGCAAGCACAGAGAATGGGGTTCAGTCCCCAGCACCATATGCTAAAACTGGTCCCAGGTGCACTGAGCCAGCCTCTGAGTCCAAGTGTGGACTGTAATTCCAGTTCTGGGGAGGCTGAAAACAGGAGGATCACTATGAGTCCAAGCTGTGTAGTAAGACCCTATACCAAATACATTAAAAGGAAAACTGGCAATAACAAATGAGAACAAATGAAACATTTAAAAATCATTAAAGCTGTTCCTTTTTGGTATGGAAAAACTGTCTGTTAATGAAATAATATTAGGAACCTATTAATTTCCTTTTTGTATTTGTCTGAATATTGTTTTTATCAAATTGACAGTTTTATTATTCTAATCTTCTTACTGAGCAGGTATTCAATCTTACACCTTGTTTCTTCCTTTTCCTTGTCTCTCTTTTTTTCTATGTCTTGCTGTTGCTCCAATCTTAACCTCTTACATCAGACAAGGTACAAAGCTTAAAAATGACAAAATTAGGATTATTTCAGCTTTTTCTAATGTTGATTATGAAGAGCAAGAAGATATCGATGAGGAGATAGAGGGAAAAATATCACAAGGCTTTCTAGAGAATAAGAACATAAACTTGAAGGAAGCAGAGATAAAAGAAATTGGAATCCTTTCAAAAACTGATAAACAAGAACAACCAAAATACAACTGGGAAAAGATAGCGTCTTGGAACCAACAAACAGAACTTTCTCCTGCCATTCATTGTGACCACAAATTTGAAACATCTGTACTCTCCAGCTATCATCAGAAATATGATACAATAGATAGAAGGAAAAAAAACCTCTTACATAGTCATTTTGAAGATAATGAAGGACAAAATGATAAATCTAGCAATAACTATGAAGGTATCTGTCCTGACAATGGACATTACAGTTGCCATATTGAAAAGAAGAAACAAAATTACCCAGCTTTGCATCCCTATAAAAATGGATACATGGTTAAGAGTGGCACATGGCCCACTAAGTTAGAAGATCATGATTATGATCTACCCTGTTGTTTAAGGAACTGTGAAAAGCCATCTGACCCAAGCCAGTATGTCCCTATTTCTACTTCATTAGATATTCGTGAAGATTCTACTAGTAGTACTTCTGAAGAACTCATGGATTCTCCCATTTCTGAAGAGCAGGAAAGTTTACTGTCACCAACATGGCATCTATCCAAGATTCATCATGTTGGAGAATTTGCTGATGAATATTATGTTTCAGACCCAGCATTACCATTACAAGGGATAAATTATAATATAAACACAGGAGGAGACCTTTCTAGGTGTTCTATGAGAGAGAACACCTCTTCCTCTATTGAGGAATCCAAGGAAGGCTATGTTGATGCAATGGATGAGCTTCAGTGTTTGGTGGAAACAGTGTCAGAATATTTAGCAGAGAAGGAAGAGGAGATTAATAGATTCAGTTCTCTTTCAACAGTTAAAAGTACACACAAACATGAAAGTACTGCTGAACTGAATAATGCAGAACAGAAAGTGCCTGAGCATCAGATACCACCTTTACCTATTTGCAAGGATGACAAGGCCCAGGTCACATCTTTCCCTGAACTTAATGGAGTAAAATGTGCTATTGGGTCTTTATTCACTTCACTTACAGAGAAAGTGGGCTCAGGCACAAGGCATCTCACTTCCTCTATGGAAAAACTGGTTCATATAGTTCCAGAGAAAACAGACCCTCTTAATCAAACAGAGACAGATAATTTGCGATCTAGATCCAGAGCCAAGTCAGTATTAGAGAAAGATCTTTCCCTGAAGTCTTCATTATCCTCTCAAATAGGTGATGGTGAGGATATTGGCAGACACTGCAGAACTCCAGAGAGTAAGCACATGGGTGATGAGATTGGCAGTTTAAATGTTCAGGATGCAACAGAAACAACTGGAAGGAACTCAGCTTCACAGAATCAGAATTCAGTTATAAAATCTGTTTTTAGCATGCTGAATCCTCTAAAGCTTCTTTCAGAAAAAGAAGAAACCAGTAAAAGTGACCAGGGAAAGATACCAAGAAGGGAAAGCTTTGTTGAGTGTAGCTCAGAGTCCAGTCAAAGGAATGATATCCTTGACAGTCACAGTAGTAGTATTGATGCTTTAAATAAGAGTGATGGAGGAACCACAGGAAAGTTTCAAATGCCAGCAAGTGAGGATTTGTTGTCTCCTGAAAAGACAAGTGAACTTTCAAAGTTAGCTAGCTTTGAAAGGAAGATAATATCAAGAAAGGAAGATAATATCAAGACTCTGTTGGAAAGTATACCCTGTGAAGATCTAGATCAGTCTCTGTCTCATCACCCAAAAGTTTGTGCTGAAGATACTTCAGGATATCTTTGTGTAGCTGGCAGCAGAACTACAAATAAAGAGGCTTCCTCAAAACCTGTAGAGGACAACAGAATTACTGGTGATGATGATTTCCTTGAGCCTCTCAGAAAATCATCCAGCCAGCTTTTGTTCGCTTCCTCTAATGAGACATGTTCAAGGGAAACTTTGTCAGAATCTATAGAAAGTGACCAAGTGGAGGAAGATGGATGGGAAAGGGTTTCTAAGAACAATGGATATCCCTTTTCATTTAGTAAAAAACTACACATTCCGTTTTTGAGAGTTCCTAGTCATTCTGAAAAGCAGCAGGATTTAAGAGAAAAAGGAAGCATTTTTCCTTCATTTAAGTTTCCTTTCACAGATAGTTGTACCCTTGTTAATGACCAGCACTATCATGGCTCAACAGCAACCACTGATACAGAGATTGATAGAAGTTGCCATGAAGATGCCAAACTTAGTTCAGTAAAATCTAGTTCAGTTCCCAATATTCATAATGATCTAGAGAAATTTCATAGTATAGAAGAATTTAATAAGAATAATCAAATAAATTGTTCCCCAAATGTCAAACTTAGTTCAATAAAATTTAGTTCAGTTCCAAATATTTGTAACGATCTAGGGAATTTTGACAGTACAGAAAAATTTAATAAGAATGGCCAAATATATTGTCCTGAAGATGTCAAACTTAATGCAGTAAAATGTGCCTCAAACCCAGATGTTAATGATTTGGGGAAACTTAAGAGTATAAAGAAATCAAATCCAAGTGACCACATAGCAGTAGAAAATAATGAAATAGATATTGTAAGTGTCCCTGGGGTTATAACTAAAGAACATATGACTTCAGCTTTTTCAGGAGAAGATAAAAATCTTACACAAATTTCATTTTCAACAACATCAGACTCTTCATTAGAGTTTATTTCTGCCATTTCAAAGCCCACTTTCATTAATGACATTACTGATGACAAAGTTGTCAATAAAAATTTCAAAAAAAGAATCCAAGGAGGTCTCCTTTCTGGTCTGTTTAATAGATTTTCTTCTGAAAACTTACCTAATCAACAGAAATTAAATTTAAAAAATGCTGAGTCCCATCACATGAGTAGTACCCCAAGTTTATTACTCTCTGGAATATTTAACTCCACATTAAGTAGTCATACGAATGACTGTAAATCAGATGAAGTAAAATTCCTATCTCCAGGTGACATAAAAAGTATGAGTGGAAATAAGCATTTGTCCTTGTATGATATCCCCACTACATGTGCTACTTCTGTAAGCCAAAGGAGCCAGATTGAAAAACAAACTTGTAGTTCTATATCATTATCTAAAGAAAACATGCCATCTCATGCTTGGGTTCATAATTGTTACTGCCCTCCTACACAAAAAAGCCAGGAAAGTGAAAAGAATTATCCCTCACTGAACTGTGCTCCCCGTGCTGAACAGGGCCCATCTATGGCCAAGAGGCCAATGCCAAACCATATTTTTGAGGCAAACATGTATGAAAATTCAAGCACATCAAATTCACCTGTACTAGATGCTAACCTTTATAATAAATCAAGCCACTACCAAGCATTTAAAGAGATGAATAGTCCTTTCTGCTTTGAATGGAACACTGACATAAATGATTTCTCCAAAAACTTCATAAAACTTCAGCCAGTATATTATTTATTGAATGAAAATACATTTCCTTCAGTGGATGGTTTCTTGTGTCCTGACTTAGAAAACCCAGGAATATATTTTTGCCAAAAAGATGAAAATGGAACTATTGTGGATTGGAGAACAAATCCAAGCAGTGTCATTTGGTGTGACTTACCATGTGAATCATCTAGCCAGTTAGCATTTAATGAAGATTACTTATTAAAAAGTGATGTGTGGGCAGCTAACCCATTGTGTGAAAGCTCTAGTTATCTTCCAGTTAATGAGACTAAGAATTCACTAGAGGGATTACCCATTGACTTGAGTTATTCTTCAAATTATGACAAAACTGTGTGTTCCACAGTTGACCAAAAATCATTAAAAATGGATGAAAACTTTACTTTTTCAAGTTCTGGCTATGAATACCAGGAATGGTTGTCATGCCTTGAAAATGGAGTCTGGTGGCCCTCAGAAGATGGGAATTATGGATACTATATGTTCCATGATGGTCAGTATATTTATTCTCTACTTACTGATTCTACTGGGGAATATGCATATTTCTTTATACCTGATTATTATCAAGGGTATTTGAATTATAATTTACAGACAACTGATCTATCAGGTATTATGTTAGATGACAGCATTATTTCTACCCCCAAATTACTTGATAAGGAAGATGGACTATTTTGGTATGTAGAAGAAGAAGCAATTGATGACCCTCTTGATTTATCTGTGAACTTGCCTAGAAGAGAGAGACAACTATTTTTAAATTTAGGCACTTTTCCACAAGGGCTTGAAGGATCAAGCTTTGGCCAAAGAGATCAGCCATTAGATTTTTCAGGGTATAAGCCCCAAAAGTTTAAGGGAGATTTTAGATTTTTCAAAGAAAAGCCCTGTGGTTTTGAAGATTTTGAATATATACTGGACCTCAGAAAGCCTCAATCTATTGGTAATCATGTTTTAAACAGAGATAAAATTATAGAGAGAGATAAGAACCAGTGTCAGGCTAAAGATTCATCAGTCCATCTTTCTAGTTTCCATTGGCTTCAGTCACCTTATGAAGAAGCTGCCTCTTTGGTTCATCCTGAAGATAGGACAAAAGGCTCACAACAGGCAGAAGAAACATCATCTATGAACAAAGTGACTCCATCATTTTCTGTTTTGAATGCCTTGGTTGAATGTACTTTGAATTTTGGTAACAGTGAATCTTTGGACAGTTTGGTTGTGCAGAAAGTAGATCAACAGTCAAAATTAGCAAAGTTCACAAGTGATGGTCTTGAGTCATTAATATTAAATAAGCAATTACAGAGTAAATCCCAAAAGGAAGAAGAAAGTTGTCTTAAAGATTCAGAGAGAAAGACAGTGTCCAGTATTGACCAACCAGAATTTAATAAAAATATGAAGCAGAGATTCCCCTTACATAGAAACATTCATGTGAAAGAACAAAGTTTGTTAAAATCTGGTTATCAGGTAAGCCAAACAACTCCTCAAACTAAGTCAGGTACAGAATATGATAAGATCATTGTAGCCAACTCCTTTTCAAAACCTTCTGTTGTACCACAGTTTAGTAGGGATGAGTATAAAAATTGTGAATTTCCTCAAGACCAGTCTTCCAAAGAGCCTGAAAGAACATTATTTAAAAGTGCACTAAAATTCTTTGGTCAAGGAGAAGTATCTTCAGGGAGTATGATGCCAAATGAAAAGCAGTCATCCACATTTTTTAGCCTCTTTAAAACCCAATTGAATAAAGGAGAGTCATCAAACTTGGAGAATAGTGATAAAAATGAAAAGACATCATTTCAAGAAAAGAAAGACTCTTCTGGTGTTTCAAATTTTCTTGGTACTTTTGGTGACTTCTTTAAAACTAGTGTATCTCCTGTTCAGACAACCGAAAATATGTCTGCTTCTTTGGTGACTGATAAAGATGAGGTCAAGTCAAGTTCTAATCATGTAGAAGTAACTAGTCAGGGTATTGAGAACTTTCTTCCTAAGCCAGTTTCCTCTAAAGGAAAGGTTAGAGTTAGAAGCCTGAATAAACAGACTACTATTGATGATAGTGGTCTAAGGGAACCACCAACTAGGGAGATCCAGAGTGATAATTTGAATGAAAAAGAGGAACCTTTCAGAGACCACCTAATTCAGCAGTCATCAAATCTTTGTTTCTCAAGTAGTCTCAAAGAGTTTCCCAGTGATTCTTCAACTGAAAATAGTGGAACTACGGTGATAGAAGCTCCAAAGAGTAATAGAGTATCTTTTGACATTCTGAACAGACAGCAAAATGAACAAGGTCATTTTCCTAACCAAGACAAGACTTTTTCAACTGCTACAACATCTTCATCTCAACCAGAGCTGCCAACCAGAAAGAATATATTTTCTTTTTTGACTAGATCTGAAAATTCTGATAACAGAGCTTCTGCTGCTGTACCCAAAACCAAATCTCAAGCAGAAGGGCTATTCACACTTCCTTCTTTTTTCCCCACTACTAGCTCAGGCATGAAGAAGGATACTTCTCATAGAAGCTCTACTTTTAGTTTCTTCAGCTTGGCCTATCTAGATGAAAAACAACAGACTCCTGGGGAAAAACAAAGCCTTTTAACTGTTGCTCCAGTGACTTCTCAGCCCTGCAAAAAGCCAAGTATTTCTATAGACACTAGTGAAACAATCACTCTGAAAGATTCTAGTGGTCATCGAAATAGCATAGCCCAGGAAGTTGTTCATGAACAGCATATTATCCCTTGTATTTCCATTAACAATACTAGTGAGGCTATCTCCCTTGCAGATGAGCTCAGTATAGAGAAAATTCAGGGAAAACTTTGTTCCATTAATGAACCAGAGACATCTTCAGATATTCAGGTAAATCAGTTGCAAAAGGATTTTCCTCCTTCAACAGAATTTCAGGAGCACACTGAAACATTCCTTGTTGAAGAAGAGGTCACTCCCCATAAAGAAGAGGCTTTCAATCAGAAAGCCTTTTCCAATGAGTCATTGGTAAACTCTTGTTCTCATGATGATCATTTGAACAAGGAGCTCAGTGGCCAAAATGAAAGACTTACTACTGACTCCTTGAACTTGCCATTAGGACAGGCCCCTGATAAGATCACACCAAGAGTTCTAGAGTCAGCTGCTGCTTCTCTAGACCCAGGGGGTAGAGGCTCCCTCCACATTGAAGATGCAGACAAAGAGGAAGGCAAAACAGTATTAGGCTCTAAAGTAGAAATGCTTTCAGGACTTGTGACCCAAGTAAGATCTTTCTCTGAATGTCTAACTGAACGCCCTAAAACTTTCTCTGGACTTTTCTCCTCTTCAAAATCTAACAAAAACTCCTTTTTTTCTCTTTCTTCTGGGGCACCGCCTCAGTCTCTCAAAGGTGAGTTGTTCAAAATTTTTAGAAGCCCTAAACCAGAAACATATAAAGAACCATCTGTAGCAACATCATGTCTTCAAAGTAGTTGTTACAGAGATTCTGTAGGATTGGTACATCCAAAGAGTTTATGTAGAGAAGCTTCCTCTTCAGGACTCAATTCTGACTCTCCTGACAGTGATTACAGAATGAATGTGATTAGTGTAGCATCGAAATCAGATACCTTGTTAGATGATCTCCAGCTGACCTTTGAGAATGAAAAGCATAATATTCCTGAAAATATTCCAGGACCCCAAGGTTTTGACACAGTAGCTACATCTTCTGTCTCTGAAGATGATATGAGGCAAGGAAGGTTATCTCTGAGTGATGAAGGAGACATGGGGTTGTTGCAGGGCACAGACACAGGGGCATCATTGGAAGCAGAACATAGCCTACTTCCAACACAGTTACATCCACATTCTCCTGGGATTGCTGAAGAGCCTCTTCCTCTACTTCAACCACCCCCTCCTCTTGATCCAGAGTCAGCTATTCAAGTTGACTCCATAAACAAAGATTTCTTGGAACTGAATATAACTAGTTCACTAGAAATCAATACCACACTGTGTACTGAGGCAAGTGTCAGCAAGAATACCACATTAGGAACCCAAGAGTACATTGCCCACCCTTTGCCAAAGCCACCTGTGCTTTACACCAAGGAAAGTTGTGTGGCACTTCATGCGCAGAACGATCCACCTGTAATCCCTGAGGAAACAGAGCAGCCCAGATCTCATTTTGAGATCCCAAACTTGACCAGTTGGCCAAAATTGCCTTTTTCATCCTCTTCTACTGACTATGGGAAGACATTGAACTCTTTCTTTTCTCCATCTTCCTCCTCGAGCAACAAAACAGCAGAGACTAGTTTAATGTCCAGTTTAAAAAAATTATCAACTCTATTTGAGGGAGGAAGTGAGGGGAAAGGGAATAAACTGGCAGGATTTGGAAAGAAACCAGATCTTTCATTTCCCTGGCCAAACAAGAATAAAGGGAACCTTGAACAGACGTCTACAGAATCTTTCCTTCCAGTTTTGGTTATCAGCAGCAACCAGGATCTGAACTCCAGTGAGACTAACAAAGCTTTGAAGTCTGCTCAAATATCTGGGTCTAGAGCTGAGTCAACTGAGGTCAATACTCAGCCTTCTGTGGCTTCTGAACAGCTGGAGGATAGGGCAAGTACCTTTACTCATTGGCTTTCAGAGCCTGGAGAAATGGAAAACCAACTGGAAATCCTGACATCTGGAGAAGGTTGCAGTACAGAAAGCAACCTCTCTAGTTCTACCTGTCCTTCAGGAAAACCTGAGGAAGAACACTGCACTGTCTCTGAACTACTTCACCTGCCTGAAAAGCAAGTAGAGGAGGTGGTGTTGGTTAACGCTGACTCTCTTTCACATGTACAGCAGCCAGTTGCTCTGAGTGTCATCAAGGACCCAGTGACCAACAAAAGGCCTGTTCTCAAGCATCATAAATAGTTTTAAAAAGTTGGCCATTTATGATGTAAACGACTTAGTGGTAGACTTAGTTGCTTTTTATCCAATTATATCTTTCCTACCTCTTAACATTCTTGTTAAATAGGGGTTAAGTAACAACTAATTCATGGATGGGTATTTTCATCCTCTCCTTTCAGTTCTTATTGGAACGAGTGTCCTGTTTAAAGGAAAAGCTAAGCCTTGAGATTTACTCATTCTGCTTTGCTCTTCTTGTGTAATGTGAAACAGAGAAGGCAAAACAGAAAGAAGCAGCAAATATTTATGTGGCATATGTTATAATTGGATAGGATGCTTCCTTGGACCTTAGACACTTATAACTTATAAGTGAGTTTCCCATGTAGATGGGGAAAACCTACTTTGTTTGGTTTTCCAAGCCTTCTAAGATGCTTCTTCCAGTGGCAATAAGGGTATTATATAAAAACAATGTAAAAGATACCATACAGTAATCTATATTCTATATCCTATTCTATATGAATTTGTATAACTTCTGTGGTATTGATCTTTAATCTCACTGTATCACAATGCTTCAAGTGGAAGAACCTACAACAAAGGACACTTCTGAGTTTCTGTGTGACATTACTTAAAGCATTTATCAGATACTAGTCTTAAGGGTAGTAAAAAGCAGGGACTGATGTCTGGTAAATGCTTTAAGTAAAGTCTCACAGGAACTCAGGGTTACCCTTTGCTATTGTTCTTCATTCTGGAGCCTTCTGCAGGGTCCTTCTGCGGAAGTTAGTATCAATCCCCCAAGAACAAACATCATACAGTATAAAGAATGTTACTTTGATCTTTGTCTCTGTTACATTGATCTCTGTCTCAGACCAGTCTCTTAGAATTTGTCAGAAGTTGAAAGAGACAGACAGACAGACAGACACACAGACACACAGATACACACATGCACACACACACATGCACACACACACACAGTAGTGATACGGTACCTAATCTACTGACATCTGATAGTTTCCATTACTTCTTCCCAGTGATTGAGAGATGCATAAAAGAGCATCCTGTTCTCCTTCACTCATGCTAAGATACAGATATACACATTTATACTTATAGAGCAGTAAATGAAAACCTGTTTATTAATTAATGGCAAAGAACAGTAGTGTTCATTTATTGCACTTTACTATGTGGAATTTAGAAAACTAACTATAGCCACTGGATAAGTTTCCTTAGAAGACTAAATAGAAAATTTCAGGAATAAGCAATAGGCATTTTAATATTTCTTAATCCTGCAGACAAGTAGTTTATTAAAATGTCCTTTAAAGTCAAGTACAAGATAAATGGGGTTAAGTGCTGTTAGAGAAACATACAAAGTGCCTATTGTGTGTTTCCTTATTATGTTTCTGCTAAATAGACACTGATTTTTTCTTGTTTGTGAAGTTTGGTCCTCTTTTTCCTATGAACCTCTTATTTTTGATTATTGCCCTGATAGAGTAATTGTTGCCTGGATTTATCCATGCTTCTGTCCTGGTCTCTGGTTTTTCCTATTTATTCATCTACCTTCTTCTCATTCTCACAGCCCCACCAGCAGTAGTAGGTATGGATCCTCCTATAATGTGAGTCAAGGAAGCTCTCAGCTCAGCGAACTAGAGCATTATCAGGAACAAGATGATGACCGTCATGAGCGGGACTCAATTCATTCCTGCCACAGCTCAGGAAGCCTCTCCAGAGATGGCCAGGCTTGTTTTGGAGAACAAGAGAAAGCCTTGGAAGCAAGAACTGAAGCAGAGAAGGGGAGAGCATGTGAACCCAAGGAGACTACAGAAGATGCCGCAGCCCGTCCTCCCCCAGATCTGGTGCTACACAAGGACCATGTTGTAGGCCCTCAGGAGAGGTAGGTGGTACCTCACATGCTTCCTCAGTGTCTGCTCTATAATATTGCTGCATATAAGTGCTTTGCATTTGTTTCTCTGAAGCTGGGTATGGTAGGTACCAAGACAATCACACTCAGCTCTTCACTGCTTCCTTTGAATTTTACTATGATTTCCAGTGTATTTTGGAGACTTCTGAAGAACACTTGGGTCCTCTGTTGTAAATGAACAGCAGTGTGCTGAGATCTCTTGAACTTACAGTTCTTTTTTTTGAGACAGGGTCTTATTATGTAGTTAGTTCTTTAGGCCAGCCTAGAACTCTCTGCAGTACATATCCCTGGCTGGCCTAAAATTCTCAGCAATCCTGTCTTAGCCTTCCAAATGGTGGGGTGATACATGTGTGCTACCATGCCTGGCTTGAATCTTCAGTGCTTGACCCCACACATGTCATTTTCTGTGTGTGAAATGACCTGAGCCCTGGGGGGAATGCTTTTGGTCCTTTGACTGGATTACTACCCCATCAGTGTTTTATTTTTTATTTTTTATTTTTCAATTCTTTTATTGTTTAAATTTAACAATGGTTATATTACATATTTTCATCATAGGATCAGTTTAGATTAATACATATAGGTATATAAGATTGATCAAACAACTAAACATTAACCTTTCTAAATCCACATTACTTTTTTTTTTCTTTTCCCCCTTTTTTTCTTTGAAAGTTAACATATTGCATATTGTCCTCACAATCATTCTATAGAGTGCAGTGTGTGGGCATGACCCACCTCCCTATTAATGTTGCATAGAAAAAAGAAAGAAAGAAA